>CANUEP010160712.1:0-12212 GCA_947857235.1 Jatropha podagrica
AAGTACCTATAAGCTTGAATGACATCACCATACACATTCAAACTTATACTAGTCGATATTTCACTTATGACTAGGGATACATATTATTATAAAGCAACATGCAAAAAAAAAAAAATATAATAATAATAATAATGATAATAATAATAATGAAAGTAACTTCTTTATTAATTAAATACAAATAACATAAGGTCCAAACTATTGGCCTAGGGCACAATCACTAGCAAGTTGGGAGAAGTATATTCGACTGGTTGAGTTTGCCTACAACAATAGTTATCAATCAAGTATTCAGATGGCTCCATTTGAGGCGTTGTATGGTAGGAGGTGTAGGACACCTCCATGTTCGATGGAGCTTAATAAGGGTAAGTTAGTGGGTCCAGATTTGATCCGAGATGCGAAGAATAAGGTTAGAGTCATAAGAGAAAAATTGAAAGCGGCTTCAGATCGTCAAAAGTCATATGTTGATCTTAGGAGGAAGGATATTGAGTACTCAGTAGGTGATAGAGTGTTCTTGAAGATATCTCCATGGAAGAAGGTTTTGAGATTCAGTAAGAATGGCAAGCTTAGTCCTAGGTTCATAGGTCCATATAAGATTTTAGAGCATGTAGAACCGTTGGCCTATAGACTAGCTTTACACGCATATATGGATCAGATACATAATGTTTTTCATGTATCCATGCTACGGATATATAGATCGGACCCTTCACATGTGATTTCAGCTGAGTCTGTCACTATCGAGCCGAATTTAACATATGAGGAAGAACCCATAAGGATACTTGCTAGAGAGGTTAAGGAATAAGAGAATACCTCTATTGAAGGTCCTATGGAGGAACCATAAGACAGAGGAGGCTACATGGGAGAGAGAAGAGGATATGCGACGACAGCATCCTCAGTTATTCATATCAGTAAATTCGAGGATGAATTTCTTTTAAGGGGGTAGAACTGTAACAGATTGTTTTTCAGTGTCGTTTTAATAGTGATTTACCGGTCTGTGAATAGTACCATTAATCCAGGACTTGGTATTATTTCGGTCTAAAAAAATTACTATATATGCGTAATATTTTATTAAGGAATAAATGATGAATTATTTTTGTAGAGTTAATTTAATTAATTGGTGGAGTTAAAAAATATTTAGAAGAGAATTATTTGAGGAATATTTAGAGTCATTGGATGAGATTACTAAAGACTTGATCATAGTCTTTGATTTAGCATAAATTAAGAAGTCAAGTTTGACTTTTCTACCTAAAATCTACCACTCACCAAACAGCAACTTTATCTTCATCTTCTTCTTCTTCCTCTCATTCTCCACCCCACCTTCTTCTTCTCCATTTCCTCCATTTTCTTCATTTTCCTACCTCCAAATTTCCACCAAACTACCTAATTAAACCATAGAATAGTAATTAATTCTTAAGAATTAAGTAGTAGAAGTTGAAATTGGTGACTAAAAGCAGAGAGAATTGAAGTTGCCATTGAAGCAAGTAAGCTGTGGTTTCTGAGTTTTGTGATTTAATAAGTAGAATTCAAGGTTTAAGCATGGGATTAATGCATTAAATCATGCTTCATTCATTTTCTTTGATAACTTTTTATGCTAATGGATATTTTTCCTACTTTGAAGAAATGGGAGAACCTTCAACTAAAGGCAAAAAGAAAGTGCAAGATTAAAGATTTTGTAACGGTCCATTTTTCAGAGTCCTTTTTCGGTGTCGATTATAGTGCTTACCGGTCTGTGAATAGTACCATCAGTCCGGGACTTGGTATTATTTTGGTTTGGAAAAATTACCACATATGTCTAATATTATAATTAATATTCTTGGAGCATGTTTGCATGATTTAGATAGGTAGAGAATATTTTGTGAATATTTTTGGAGAATTACGGCAACTGGGGAATACTATTTTTATTTTGGTATATTGAGGAATAAAGGGTGAATTATTTTTTAGGAGTTAATTTTATTAAATTGTGGAGTTAAATAATATTTGGAAATGAATTATTTGAGGAATATTTGGAGCCACTGGATGAGATTATCTAAGACTTGATCATGGCCATTAATTTAGCATAAACCAAGGAAGCAAAGTTTGACTTTGCTACTTAACCCATCAACACCTTCTCTCTCCTTCCATCTCCATCTTCCACGCCAACTTCAAGCTCTCCTTCTTCTCCATTTTCTTTCATTTTTCCACCACAAATCACTACCAAATAACGTAATTAAATCATAGAATCTTGATTAAACATAATAATTAATTAGTAGAAGGTTGAATTTGGAGTTCTTAAGCCTTGGATTAGAAGTTGCCATTAAAGGAGGTAAGTTGTGAATTTATGGGTTTTGTGATTTATTAAGTATAATTCTAAGATTAGCCATGGAATCTATGTATTAAATCATGCTCTTTCATTTTCTTATGATTAATTTTGGGTTAAATGTCATTTTCTCCTATTTTGAAGAGGTTGGAGAACCCTCTCATAAAGGCAAGGAGAAGGCTCAAGAATAGAGATTTTAAGCTTCTTTAAGCTTGTTTGAGAGGTTAGTGCTTTACTATTTCAATTTCTCTTTCATTTTCTTTAAGTTGTAAATTTTAAGGTTTTGAATGATTTTTGATAAATTTGTGAATTGTGTTGGGAATTGATGTTTTCGATGTTTAAATATGATTTTCTATGATTTTTAAGCATATGTAAATGCTTGAATAGGAAGAGGAACTTCTCCTTCCTCTCCCTTCATAAATGGTCGAACCCTCCTCTAAGGAAGGGCATTGATGTTGTTTTTTTATTTCCTATGATTGTAAATGAATTTGGGAAAGAAACCTTTTCCCCCCTGATTTTGAGGAGTGGTCGAAATATATCAAGATGAAGGACATATTGATTTCTTTGATTTTTAAGCTTGATTTTGATTTAAATGAGATTAAGAATAAGTAACTTAGTGGTGGTTTTAAAGCTTGAATTTAAATTCTAATGTAAGTATTTTTCATGATTTAAAGAAGGTTTTGAAATGGTGAATTTGGGGTTTTATGATTAATGGTTGGACAAATGAATTTAATGATTTTCGAGAGGTGGTTTTAAGTTGATGTTTAGTATTTTTAATGGAGGCTTTATGAAAGAAGGGTTTTTATTTGAAATGTGAATTGATTTTGATGGATGTTTTACAAGTTGTTAATAAAGGAATTTTTGAAATAATAAAGGTTAATTCGTAAATGAATTAAGTAAGGAATAGTGATGGAGAAATGAGATTATTTATGGAATAATTTAATTATTCTAAGCTCTACCATATGTGATTGACATGTGGTATGATGAGATTGTTGTGATATATGAGCATGCTCGGGTTATCAGCCCGTATTATTAGTGGAGCTATGATCATATGCTAGGATTATCAGCCCTTATAAATAGGCAGACACGCTTATTATTGTGGTACTTGTACAGATCACGGTAGCCTCAGACCACGATTATGTAATTGGTGGGCGGCGCTTTCTCAGGCCACGATTATGTGATTGGTGGGTGGCGCTTTCACATGCCACGATCGATTCTACTTACATTCTTTTGGTATCGGTATGAGCTTTAGATAAAATAAAAATGGGAATTTTAATTTATTATATTGAAACCGGAAAGCATATTAGCATTTACGATATTTTCTCATTTATTTTGAGTGGGTATAAATTTTTAAGTGTGAATTTCTTGTGATCTTTTAAGTATTTGGATTAACTTAATACGATTTCAGTGTTTAAAAAAAAGTATTGTTTGAAATTATTTATTTGATGTTATTTGGATATTTTAAGTTTATAAATATCTAACACCACTGAGTCTTCCACTCAGCGCATTGATTTTTATCACGCGCAGGTTAGGAGCGTAGGGCACCTGTCGGGACCAAAAGAGGGCATCAGAGTAGATATAGCATATTGGGTAGGACATGTATATTAATGTAAATCATGGCATGTATAGATTCTTGTGAATGATATTGAGGTTGTAAATATTTGAATAAATTTTTAGTGAAATCAGTGGCCGATTTAGTATTATTATTTGATTATTTGTTTGGTTTATGAATGATGACATATTTAGTTATCTTGAATGGTGAAATATTACCTTAGTTGTTAATAGAATTATTATAATCTATAGAAGTGTTGCGTGATCGTTGAAATAATTTGGAGCTGAGGTTTGGAGGTCGATATTGGAAGTGCTTTCTTTTTCCTTATGAGGTATTTTTAGGAGGGGGGGACTTTTGCAAAATTTTCGTAGGATTTTTCCTAAGCTTTTATTCATTTATTTTTTTAAAAAAAGTTATTAAAATATTGCTTGCCTCCCTGGAACAACTTATTCACTTGTAATATACAATTCGAGTTTCAAGCTTAGACACACAAAACATATATTTAAGTAACATAAAAAGATTCAAACCAAGCTTAAAAAGGGGAATACATGCCTTGCCACTCTAAGGTGGTTTGGCCCCTTAATGAAAACAAAGGAGGTATGGTTTCCTCTATTAAAAGTCTTAATTCCCAAATCAAATTCTCTACTTAGAACCATAAAAATCATTACTTGCAATAATTGACTACAAAATCCATTTTAACACATTCAAACCTTCTTTAAGTTTTGGCAAAACTCTAAAACATTGAAATACAAAAAAATGGTCTTAACCATCATCAATTTACTTACTAACAAGCTCATTTAAATTCAAATTAAGCATACAAATCAAAGAACACAAAGTGTCCTTCATCCTCATAGGTTCGGCCTCTTCTTTCAAAGATCAAAAGGAAAGTGTTCCTCTCCAAATTGATCATATTAATCATGAAGAAGACCCTTCAAGATCACATTAAAAACCAAAAAACACAAAAACATGAAATAAAACCAAGGGTCCTTCCTCCTAAGGAGGTTCGGCCTCTCTTAGTTCAAGGGGGAGGAAATGTTTTCCTTCCCTTTTAAGCATTCTTCCATACTTATTAATCAACGAAAATCAATATATAACATCCAAAATCTCTTTCCCCAACACAATTCACATTCTTCACAAAATCATTCAAAACCCTAAAACTTGAAACTTAAAGAAAATGAAAGGAGAAAATAATTAGTATTGCACTAACCTTTTAAATGAAGCTTTAAGAAGCTTAGAACCTCTACTTTTTGGCCTTCTCCTTGCCTTTGGAGGATGGTTCTCCAACTTCTTCAAGGTAGGAGAAACACACATAAAAATTAAAATTAACCAAAGAAATGAATGGAGCATGATTTAATGCATCAATTACATGCCTAATCCTTGAATTCTACTCACTAATTCACAAAATTTAAAATTCACAACTTAATTGCTTCAATGGAAACTTCAATTTCCAAGCTTAAAGACTCCAAATTCCAACTCTTTTTGTTTAGTTCTTAAGGTTTGATTATTAATCCAAGGAGAGAAAATGGAGGAAGAAGAAGAAGAAGAAGAAGAAGAAGAAGAAGAAGAAGAAGAAGAAGAAGTGGCGTAGAAGAGGATGAAGAAGAAAGAGAAAGTGTTGATGAGTAGTAAAATGAAGTGGCAAAGTCAAACTTGGCTTCTTCATTTTATGCCAAATGAAGGGCCAAGATCAAGTCAAGGTACTTTCATCCAATGGCTCTAAATATTCCTCAAATATTTCTCTTTCAAATATTATTTAACTCCATAAATTAATTAAATTAACTCCATAAAAATAATTTCTCAATTTTTCCTTAATAAACTACACTAAAAAATACTATTCATTAAAGGCCTTAATTCTCCAAAAATATTCATGAAATATTTTCTACCCACCTAAATCATGCACATATGCTCCAAAAATATTAAATAACATATTAGACATGCATAGTAATTTTTTCAGACTGAAATAATACCAAGTTCCAAACCGATGGTACTATTCATATATCGATAAATCACTACTACCGACATTGCAAAAGACTCTGAAAAATAGACTGTTACAGTTATCCCCCCTTAAAATAAATTCGTCCTCAATTTTTACCTGATGTAAATAACTGAGGACATAGTTGTCGCATAAGGTCTTCTCTTTCCCATGTAGCTTCCTCCATCTTATGATTCCTCCATAAGACCTTCACTAGAGGTATTCTCTTATTCCTTAATTCCTTAATCTTCCTAGCAAGTATTCTTATGGGTTCTTCCTCATACGTCAAATCCGGCTTGATGGTAATGGATTCAACTAAAATAACATGCGAAGAGTCTGATCTATATCTCCGTAGTATGGATACATGGAAAACATTATGTATCTGATCCAGGTCTGGTGGTAAAGCTAGTTTATCGGCTAAAGGTCTCACACGCTCTAAGATCTCGTATGGACCTATAAACCTAGGACTAAGCTTACCCTTCTTGCCGAATTTCAAAACTTTCTTCCACAGAGACACCTTCAAAAAAGCTCTATCACCCACTGAATACTTAATGTCCTTCCTCTTAAGATCTACATACGACTTCTGATGATCTGAAGCCGCTTTCAGCCTTTCCCAAATGACTCTAGCCTTGTCCTCTGTATCACGGATCAAATCTGGACCTACTAACTTACCCTCACTAAGCTCCATCCAGCATAGAGGTTTCCTACACCTCCTACCATATAAAGACTCAAATGGAGCCATTTGAATACTCGATTGGTAATTGTTATTATAGGCAAACTCAGCCAACCGAATATACTTCTCCCAACTGCCCTCAAACTCAATCACACAAGCCCTCAACATATCCTTAAGAATGTGAATCACCCGCTCTGACTAACCATCTGTCTGCGGATGGAAGGCTGTGCTGAAATGCAGTCTAGTACCCAAAGCCTCATGTAACTTCTTCCAAAACCTCGAAGTAAACCTCGAATCTCTATCAAAGATAATGGAAGATGGAACCCATGAAGTCTCACAATCTCATCAATGTAAAGCTCTGCGTACTGTTCCATGGTGTAGTAGGTCCTAACAGGAAGAAAGTGTGCTGATTTAGTCAATCTGTCAACCATAACCCAGATAGCATCTTTCTTCCTAGGTGCAGTAGGCAACCCAACCACAAAATCCATGGTAATCTTATCCCATTTCCACTCTAGAATAGAGGTAAGGTGTACCAAACTCGATGGGACCTGATGCTCTACCTTAACCTATTGACAGGTCAAGCATCTCGACACAAAATCCGCAATGTCCCTCTTCATAGCCGGCCACCAATACCAAATCCTCAAATCCTGATACATCTTATTACTACCTAGATGCATAGAATATGAACTACTATGGGCCTCCTCCAAGATACTCCTCCTCAAATCTGAGATCTTAGGCACACAGATCCGATCCCCAAAATACAAGTAGTCATCTCTAATCTCAAATCTCTTCTTCATACCCTCTCTGACAAAGCCTTTCCACAAGGCAATAGTCTCATCACCCTACTGTGCCTCTCTAATCTGCTGAAGTAGGCTAGCTCTCACCATAAGCTCTACTACAAGAGCATCATCTCTAGCCATAAATAAGCATGCGTTCATAGCACGAAGAGCAACCAATGCCTTTCTACTGAGTGCATCAGCCACCACATTCGCTTTACCTGAGTGGTAATCAATGGTGAAGTCATAGTCCTTAAGTAGCTCTAACCATCTACGTTGCCTCAGGTTAAGCTCTCTCTGCATAAGCAGATACTTAAGGCTCTTATGGTCTATATACAAGTGGCACCTCTCACCATACAGCTAATGCCTCTAAATCTCCAAGGCGAACACAATAGCTGCTGACTCCAAATCATGGGTAGGATAGTTCTTTTCATATGGCTTAAGCTGTCGAGAAGCATAAGCAACTACCTTGCCCTCGTGCATAAGTACACAACCCAGACCATTATGCGAAGCATTACTATAAACATCATATAGTCTGCCTAGAGTTAGTTGTGCCAAAACTGGAGCCTCGGTAAGCATCACCTTAAGCCTCTCAAAACTACTTTGGCATCTATCAATCCACTAGGTGATACTAGTTATCAGGTGAGAGAGACGTTTGGCCTGCAAGCTGGCTCCCCACTCAAAACGGACATCTTTACAAAGAAGTCTAGTCAAAGGGGTTGCAATGAGGGAAAACTCCTTGACAAACATCCTATAATATCCAGCCAAACCTAAGAAACTGTGAATCTCTATGACATTCTTAGGTGGTTTCCACTCAAGCATTGCCTCAATCTTCTTTGGATCAACCCGAATACCCTCTGTAGAGACAATATGCCCTAAGAAGGTGATCTCAGTCAACCAAAACTCACACTTACTAAGCTTATCATACAACCGTTAGTCTCTCAAAGTCTGCAGAACTATTCATAGGTGGTGATTATGATCCTCTCTAGATGGAGAGTACACCAAGATGTCATCAATGAAGACTACCACAAACTGATCCAGATAAGGATGGAAGATCCGGTTCATCAAATCCATAAATAATGTTGGGGCATTAGTCAGCCCAATATGGCATCACCAGAAACTCATAGTGGCCATATCGGGTCCTAAAAGCAGTCTTAGGCACATCTGACTCGCTAACGCCCAATTGATGATACCCGACCTCAAGTCAATCTTCGAGAACATTGTGGCCCCTCTCAACTAATCAAATAAATCATCTATCCAAGGCAATGGATAATGATTTTTTACTGTCACCTTATTAAGCTACCTATAGTGGATACATAATCTCAAAGTACCATCCTTCTTCTTCACAAACAATACTGGAGCACCCTAAGGGGATACACTGGGCCGAATAAAACCCTTGTCAAGCAACTCTTGAATCTGGATCTTCAACTCTCTCAACTTAGTAAGAGCCATTCAATACGGAGCAATCGATATCAACGCAGTACCCGGCATAACCTCAATACTAAACTCAACCTCTCTCATAAGGGGTAACCGAGGTAAATCCTCAAAAAACACATCCGAAAAGTCACATACCATCGAAATCTCATTTACACCAAGGATCTCTGCTCAGGCTCAAGCACATAGGCTAAAAATGCCTCGCAGCCATGTTGTATCATCCTCCTAACAGTACTGGCTAAAATAACATTACAAAGGTAATCCATCCTCTCCCCCACAACTACAATCTCCTCTCCAAACGAGGTCTGAAGTATGATCCTCTTACGTCTACAATCCATAATCACCCCATGGCGAGACAGCCAATCCATACTCAAAATCACATCGTATTCCCGAAAAGGCAACTCTATCAAATCTCCCGGGAATACATACCCATGAATGACTATAGGGCAATCTCTAAAAACACGGTCAACTATGACACTCTGGCCCAAAGGACTAGTAACCTCAACGTTGAACTCTAGGGTGTCAGCATGCATACTACCCAGTCTACCCACGTGTATGCGTATATATGAATGCGTGGAGCCCAAATCAATCAAAGCCAGTATAAAAGTGTCAAAAATGGAGAAAGTACCTACAATGACGTCCGAAGCATCCTGCTCCTCCCTGGTCCTGATAGCATAGGCCCTCGCTGGCACTCTAACCTCCGGTCTATCCACTGAGTCTGAAATCGGCCTCTGACTCCCAATGCCACTCACAACACCCCAGCCTCTACCTCTGCCTCTCTGAACATAGGGAGCTGGCCTCCCAGCCTGGCGAATTGGAGTAATCACTGTCATTGGGCAATCCCTAATCATATGCTCAGTAGATCCACATCTAAAACATGCACATGTGCTCTCCTACACAGTCCAATATGTCTCCAACCACATCGAGTACAAACCGGATATCCTGACCATGCAACACCTCCACCACTAGCAACAGATGTAGACTGAGGAGCCGATCTCACATATGTACCCTGGCCAAATCTCTAACCTGATCTAAATCCCATCTGTGGTCCACCTCTAAACCTCTTGCTACTAGACTGAACCTTAGAAGCCTGTCCAAATGTAGAACTCTGAAACCTCTTATACTGGCTGCTCTGCTAAGTCCTCTGACCTCTAGCCTAACTCTCCATCCGAACCGCCTTAAGCTCTAAAGCAGCCTTCACCAAAGAAGCTAATGTGGTGTGAGGCTAGGATGTCAGGTGCATCCTATACTCATCCAAAAATCCCTTCCTGAACCTCTTACATCTATCCGCCTCAAAAGAAATCAACTTAGAAGTGTATCGACTCAGCCATAGGAAATCCTGCTCATACTCGAAAACGGTCATCCGATCTTGCATGAGCTCAAGGAACTCTATTATCCTCTGATCTACGCAGAGCTCCCATACATACTTCTCTCGAAACTCAGATAGGAAGAAGTCCCATGTCACATCATCAGCTTTAGCTATCTTAACCATTGACTCCCACCATAACCATAAATAAGCCTCTTCCTTCAGGAAGGAAGTAGCACAGACCAGTCTGTCTTGGGGAGTACACTGCATCTGCTCCAAAACCCTCTCAATAGCCTAGAGCCAGAACTCTGCTGTAGAAGGCTCATCATCCTTCCAACCCATAAAATCAACAGCACCATACTTTCTCAATCTCTCTATAGGGGGACCAATTGAAACAGGGATTGGTGCGGCTGGAGCCTAGGGAATAGCTCCCACAACCTACCTCAAAGCTGCTACCAACTACTGGATGAAATCACCTTGATTAGGCCCCGCAGGACCCACAGCAGCTTGCCCCATAGCCGAGGCACGCTCTACATCAGTATCTAAAATACCACCAGCGGCACCACCAGTTGGCATACCACCCTCTAACATAGCACCCTCTAGAGGGGCATAACTATCCACCTCCTCATCAAATAGATGTTGAGATATGACTGAATACTTATAAAGACCAACAGGTTGGCATCAGAGAGAAGTTCCTAAATGGACTAATATGGCATGTATCGAACTTAAATCACTTATGTAATTACTCCAATCATATGAACTCTCAGACCAAATCATAAATCCTAGAATCGCCTAAACCTATAGTTTGATACCACTAAATGTAACACCCACCGCGTAATCCTAAAGGACCAGACGACGAATGCCACATTCGGTGTCGGAGCACCGTCTTATCTTACTTAATAGTCTAAATCATATATTAGAAGTGGCTCAATTTTCATAGGAGGCAAGTAATATTTTAATAATAATTTTTTTTTTCAAAATAAACAAATAAAAGCTTAGGAAAATTCTTATGAAAAACTCGCAAGAGTTTCTCCTAAAAATTCGACTTGCCACACAAAGGAAACAAAGCACTTCAAATATTCATACCCCCAAACCCCAAAACTCCAAATCATAACAACAAATCACGCAGCACTTATATATAATCATAACACTCATTCTAGACTCTATCTTAACATAATATAATCAATTCATGGAAATAATTGCTATTGATCATTCACTTCAAATTCTCATATAGATAAAACATTAAAAATAATTCCAAATCTCATTAATTTACAAATCAATATTTACAACCTCAATCTTTTTATAATAATATTATACATGTCATAATTTACATCCTACTACATGTTCTACCCAAAAATAAAATTTTCTCTCTAATGGTTCGCCTTGGGTCTTCAAGTAGCACCCACCGCTCATAACCTACGCGTGATGAAAATTAATGCATTGAGTGGAAGACTCAGTGGTGCTAAATAAATATCAAAATAAAAGGCAATAATTGTCGAGGCACAAGTCTCAAGTACAATTTAAAAATATTCAAATCACATATATATTATGTATCAAAGACGTGTCATTTAAGTTAAAATATTTGCAAAACATAAAGGAGCTAATTCTTAAAAATAAGTTTAAGATTTAACAAGAGTAAGAGAAATTCCATATTCACAAATACATTTCCTTTTCCTTTATAACAGAATAGAATTATTTTTAGTTAAGGCTCATACACATTCTAGAAGAAATATAACTAGATTCAGTCATATAAATGTCCAAACAGAATGTAGCCTATGGAAGCGCCACCAGAATGTGGTATGTGAAAGCACCACCAAAATGTAAGCGCGTCTGCTTACTCAGAATAGCATCCAAAGCCTAGCATATGATCATAGCTCATCACATAACAGAATGAGATCAAAGCCGAGCATGCTCAATAACTGGAATAACTTCATCTTAGTACATTTCAACCATACATACTTGAGCCAAAAAACAAGTCATTTCCTTTACAATAGTCTTATTTCTTACACATAATTCCTTAGCAAAATACATTCTTAACTTAGTTCTTATGATTTCAAATTTCCTTAACTTACAACTTGTCAAAAATTCTCATTTCTCATATTTATGGAGTTTCAAGCTTAGACACACAAAACATATATTTAAGATAACATAAAAAGATTCAAACTAAGCTTAAAAAGGGGAATACATGCCTTGCCACTCTAAGGTGGTT
>CANUEP010160863.1:0-15064 GCA_947857235.1 Jatropha podagrica
ACTAATTAATTTACTAACCCTCAAAATCAATTAAAATCCTACAATTACTCTTTAATTACCCAAATCATCAATTAATTTATTTTATCCAATTTCTCCAATTAATCATCAATTTCATAATTAATTAATTAATCAAAAATATCCAACAACTAATAATTCACCAAAATTCTAATAATATACCTTCCAAATATAATAAAATCAATCAAAATAATAAATCAACCTCTTATAAACAATTAACCATTATAACTACTTAATTTAACTAATTAACTATCAATATCATCCCTAAAAATAATTAAATCCACCAATAATATAAAATCAACAAATAATTCGCCAACCACCTAATTAATAAAACTAATCAATCAAAATACTATAATTAATAATTAATATCCTAAAATTAATTTAACCTCCTTAATTAACATAATTCCAATTAAAATTAATAAATCTCAACCTATAACTAAATAATCAATTAACTATCATAATTCTATCAATTTACCATAAAATTAACTAAATAATAAATCAATTTTCACAAATTTCTATTTAACTAATTACTCATTCAAAATACTAAAATTCAAACTAAAATATTAAAAATTAACTAATCAATTACCTAATAAAATCAAATAATCAAAATTCTAACAATTAACCATAAATATTAAAATTTAATTACCTAATAAATTATCAAACAATTATTCCTCAAATATTAAAATTCATCCAAATAATATATAATCCACAAATTAATCTACTAACCAAAATAATTAACTACTCAAATGATTCAACCAAATACTCTAAAATTAAAAAAATAATTAATAAAAAATTTAACTAAAAAAATTCTAAAAATAATAAAATCAATACCCAATAATTGCCAAATTTTCGATAAATCCTTGAATCGGAGGAGGAGGAGGCGGTGGCAGGAAGCAAGCTGGGCTTGCTACTGAGGTCGCGCGCGGAGGAGCAGGTGGTGGCTCAAGGCGTCGCGATGGAGGCGCTGCAGCTGCTGGAGTCGCGCAGAGAGGGAGGCAGAACAGAGCTGGGTCGCGCGGCTACTGCTGCTGCGCGAAAGGGAGGAGGAGCTGCTGTGAACGGTGGCGCAATGGAGGAGCAGGCGGAGGAGCTGGGTCGCGCGAGGAGGAGGAAGGAGGTACTGTGGCCGTGCGAGGAAGAAGAGGCTGCGGCTGGAGTCGACTGGCTTCGGCCGGTAGCGCAAGGAGCAGCGATTGGTGGCCTATGTGCTGCTGTCGCGCACGAAAGAGGAAGCTGCAGGAGGAAACGCAACTGCGTGCGGTGGTCGCGCGAAACGAGGAGGTGTGGCTGTGGCGGTGCTTGTGGTCGGCGCAGTGGAGAGTGGCTGGAGAAGGAGAGAGTGAGGGTTGGGGAAGAGGAGGTGTCGCGCAGACATAAGGAAGAAGAAGAAATAAAAAGAAAGAAATGAAAAGAAAGAAAGAAAAAGAAAAAAAAAAAGAAAAGAAAAAAAATTAATAAAGTTTTAAATTATTAAATAAAAACAAACCGTCCAAGTAGATTGTCGAGGAGAAAAAAATAGTAACGTACAGTATTTTTTAAAAATATCTGATTCGGGTCTAATTTTAATTAATTCGGTCTAATAAAAAAAATTGGTTCGATTTTTATTTGATTAACGGTTACTTGATTAATTTTAAGGCGAACCAAAATGATTTTCGGTCCCAATAATATTACATGGCGTAATATTATTGGCTAATAATTTAACGATTAAACTTAAATGGGAATTATTTTGAAATAAAAATTTCGGAATATAACAGAGTGTCAGAGAAGTTTAATTTGCAAGTGAGTCAAACTACAATATCAAATATGATCAAGAGGTTAGCAGAGTATTTATTAGTACCCGACATTCCAAAAGATGATGCCAAAAGACATAAAGTTGCCAAATTTTCAGAATTAGAGAAGGCTCTCTATGAGTGGTTTGTTCATTACCAAGAGCGCATTAATATGAGTGGAGAACTAATTGTAACAAAGGGAAAAGAGTTTCTGAAAAAGATGTATCCCATTGATATGCCTAATTTTCATTTTTCTCAATATTGGCTAGAGCGCTTCAAATCAAGATACGGTATCAAGACATATCATTATTTTGGAGAAAGTGGATCAATTAATATAGAGGTAGTGGAAAACAATTTACAATCCATAAGAGAGAAACTTAATCAGTTTGCTATGAAAGATGTTTTCAATATAGATGAAACTAGATTTTTGTATAGGCTACAGCCAGATCACTCTATTGCAATGAAGAAACTTGAAGGTAAGAAACAAGATAAGGAAAGACTTACAATTGTTATTCGCTATAATGAGGATGGTTATGAGAAAATTCCTTTATGGATCATTGGGAAGTACACAAAACCACATTGTTTCAAGAATGTGAATTTGGGTAGTATGGATTGTGAATATCATGCCAACAAAAGAGCATAGATGACTGAGATTTTATTCCAAGAATATGTTCAATAGCTTGATGCAAAAATGGATGATAGAAAAATTCTTTCAATTGTTGATAATTGTCTCGCTCATCCAAAAGATATTGAAGGTTTGAGAAATATTGAATTTTTTTTTTTTGCCACCTAACAAAACATCAAAGATTCAACCTTGTGATGTAGGGATCATACGAGCTTTTAAGATTTCATTATCGTAAATGATTTTATCGAAATCTTTTGGAGGGCTTTGAAATTGGGAACCCAAATCTAGAAAAGATTAATGTTTTAAATGCAATGAATCTTGCAATCTCAGCATGGAAAATAGATGTCCACTCAAGTACTATTGCAAATTGTTTTAAGCATTGTAAACTTCGATTGCTAGATGGTGAATCCTCGAAAAATTAAGAACAAATGGACAATGATGGCTTACAACAATCAAAGAATCTAATTAATGGATTGAACTATCATAACACAATGAATGCTGAAGATGCTTTGAACTATCTTGGAGAAAATGACACGGGTTTGGAGCTGCCAACGTATGAACAAATAATTGAGAGTGTTATGAAACCAACAAAGAAGATGAAGTGGAAGATGATAGTGTGGAATTAGAACAAGTTTCATGCAAAGATGCTTTGAAAGAAACAATCACTTTACTTCACTTCCTTTTATAATATGATAACTCTACACCAGATTTTCTTAATGCTCTAAGAAAGGTTAGAGATGAGATTCAATGTGATATTAATTTTAAAAAGAAATAAATAACATTAAATTCATATTTTCAGAAATCTCTTTAGTTTAGTTATGAATTATGTACAAAATATTTTGATCCAGATTATAAATTATTAATTTATATGTCAGATGAGACCTATATGAATTTATTTTTTATATTATCTTATAAATTTAGCGAATTATTAATTTACCACGTTGGTCCTAACTCGAGGCCGGAGAAAATTATTATTTTAGCAAGGTTATTAATTTATAGAGTATTAATTATCGAGGTTCCACTGTATACCTCAATTTTTTTTTTATTTTTTAGATTTTTTGAAAATATATTATAACAGAATATGAAACTAATTATTAATCATAGAATCTTCACAATTATTATTAATATTGAATTATATTAATGAATATATTCACTGTCTACACTGCAACCAATATGAAATGAGATAAAATTTAAATTATAATTTATCGAAACTATTGAAGACGTTTTTCAAAAAGGCCATATGTGTTATGAAATATAATAAATATAGAGTATATATAGAAATGTAGTAGATAGAATAAGAGAGAATAGAGAGAAATTGATTATGTATTAGGATCTTAATTACCCAATCCATAGGATTAAGGGACTATTTATAAAATACAAAATATAATTCAAGAGATATAACCTTACAGTTAAAGGATATAACCTTACAAACTAAAGGATATAACCATTCATCCTAAAGGTTATAACCATTTATTCCAAATGACATAACATTTTATTCCAAAAGATATAATTTTTGGATATATAAATAATATTTTAATAAACTTATGAACATCTATTATATTATATAGTATTTGTAACACTTCCCTTGGATGTCCATTATACAAAGAATATGTCTTATTAAAATCTTACTAGGAAAAAACCCAGTGGAAAAAAAACCTAGTGAAGAAAAAAGAGTACAATATTCTTTGTGCCTTAAAAATTTATTTCTCCCCTTGATGAAGATCTACTTTTAGAACATTAAGCTGAAGCATACTGATCTTGTATACTATTTTCTTGGATGTTGAAGTTGGCAAGGAGTTGGTAAATAAACCTATCATATTATCACTTGAACGAATCTATTGTACATTTATATCATCATTCTTCTAAAGATCATATGTGAAAAAGAACTTTGGTGATATATGTTTGATTCTACCTCCCTTAATAAATCCTCCGTTAAATTGGGCTACACAAGTTGCATTATCTTTATATAACACGGTGGGTATATTTTTGCAAGATAAATCACATTTTTTTCGAATAAAATGAATCATGGATCTCAACCAAATGCATTCTCAACTTGCTTCATGAATAGCTATTATTTCAGCATGATTTGAGGAAGTGGCAGTTAGAGATTTATTTGTAGATTGCCATGATATAACTATACCTCCATAAGTAAATAAATAGCTTGTTTAAGATCTTGTTTTGTGTGAATCAGATAAATACCCTGCATTTGCATAACCAATTAAATCTAAACTAGATTCATTGGAATAAAATAAACTCATATCAATTATCCCTTTCAAATATCTCAAGATATAATTAATCTCATTCTAGTGCCTCCGAGTAGGACTAGAACTATACCTTGCAAGAAAATTAACAGAAAATGCTATATCTGGTCTCGTAGTATTTGTAAGATACATAAGTGCATTAATTGCATTTAGATATCGTACTTCAGGATCAAGAAGTCCCTTGTCCTTTTCTAGAGGTCGAAATGAATCTTTAGTTACATCAAGTGATCGAACAATCATTGAATTGGTCAATGGATGAGCTTTATCCATACAAAATCATTTTAAAATCTTTTATGTATAAGCAAATTGATAAACTAAAATTTATTTTGGTAAATGCTCAATCTATAAACTGAGTTAAATTTTGGTTTCCTTAGGTAATTCATTTCAAATTCTTTCCTTAAGTACTTAATTGCATTTTGGAGCTTTACTGGAATTCTAATGAGATTTATATCATCAACATATACAGTAATAGTAAAAAATTCAGATGTTGATCTTTTGATAAAAACACATGAATAAATTAGGCCATTTATATGACATTCCTTTATCAGATATGTACTGAGGCGATTGTACCACATATGCCCAGATTGCTTTAATCAATACAGAGATCTTTTATATACTTTAAGCATTTTAAATCTTTCAAGGACTTTCATATATTTCATCAAAGAATAATAGAAACACGATGAATCATGTCATATATTTATTTTTCACTATAGATCATATGATATTTGCTCAGTCATATATTTAAAGCGATTATACCATCGAATTTTCTTAATCCGTATAGAAGTCTTTATAATTTACTTAAATATATTTTCAAGGGTTTTAATTTACATTTCTTGAAGCATGTTTTAATCCTTCAAGGACTATAATTATCAAGTAATCCATATAGAGCTTTATATGATTTCTCAAGAATTTGAATTTTGTGCTTGAAGTAACTTAAATCCTTCAAGAATTTTCATATAGATATCTATATCAAATGAACCAAATAAAATAAATAATCATTTTATGTCTATATGTCTCAATAAGACTTATATTCAAGATCCACATAATTCTTTGCAATATTAAATGTTATAGCATATGTAAAAATACAATCAATATTTATTTTATATTGATTCCATCTTTTCTTTGACATGGCATAACTTATCCACATATCATTATTTCAGCAAAATAATTGGTTCTAGATTTTTTCTTCTAGAAATTATTTATCAGTCATGTCTAAGATCTCTTCTGGAGAATATAACATATTTACTCCTTTTCATTTTCAGTGATTTTTGTCATTGGAACTTATCAATCCACCATACTTCAGACGTGCAATAGATTTGTTAACATATGTAGTTTTATCTTTCAAGGACTTTGATTCTAGTATGATGTTAGTAATTAATTTAAAATAGTTTGCAAAATAATTATTTTTAGAACTTCTAGTTCACATAACCTTGCAAGAGGATCAGAATTTGATAATATTATTATTTTAGTAATTAGCATTTTCAGCTGTTTATTCTCTCCCTCCTAATATCAGGATCCATAACAATCAATAAATTTGGCGATCTTGATGTGAATAATTTCTACTATACATAATAGCAATATTCCTATATGTAAATAGGGAGCTTGTCCTCAAAAATATTTCTTTGAGAATACAGCCATTAAAAATCGTTAAACTTGAAGAAACTTTCGGTTCTTTAATAAATACATATATAAGAATTTAATTCTTTTTTCGCATCAATATTGATCTGAGATAACCCAACCGATCATTGACAAATAATAAAAATATTTGAATGTGTAGACTTCTAGTTTACAACTATATTCATATAATTATTATCTTCAAATGATATCCATTTTCTCGAATATCTTTAAAAATAAATTTTTACAAGATAAAAGAGATGATAATATATAGTGCATGAAAGTCATTTATCTAAATAATAATATTTGCTGTTGAAGAGCTTTTACTATCAAAGCCAAAATTTATTTTCATATATTTTGGTGTACAACAAGTACATAATCAACATGTCATATTATCTTTTGTCACTTCTAGTGATAAGATTTATTTTGATTACTTGCGATTTTCACAATTACAAGGATAAAAAATTCAATAATGATCTCATTAACGTTTTTAATGATAATATATATTATTATCTTTTGTCATTTCTAGTGATAAGATTTATTGCATTCACTTATCATGATGATAAATATGTCATTATTTTTTATTTATGCCTAGAATTGTGATATACTATTTCATTCACTTTAAGAAATGAAAATAAATCTTATTATATAAATAACAAAAAAAGTGAAATTAATTTAAAATCCACAATCGATATCATAATATATTTTTTTTTCCGATGATGCCACTGCAAGAGCATATTCAAAAATATAAAAATATTATTCATATTTTTTAAATAAATTAGCGGATATTTAACTATTAAATATCTAGTGGAAGAAAATTATTGCTTTAGTGTAATTTCGATTGATTCCTTAATTATCTTCCTTATTGTGTCTTTAGGACATATAATATCCACATATAAAGATAAATAATTCACAATCAATGTATTAAAATCACAAATCCAATTTTACAGGATTTTACACAATAAAAATTATAAAATTATATTTTGTATAATAATCAATCAAATATAAAATCCAAACATGAATTATATGTGTAATTCATATATAAATATTAGAATTATATGTAAAATTGTCTTTCAAACATGAACCACTTTAGATATGCAACTTTTAACTTTGGTTGTCACAAACCATAAGTTATCTTCTTTTTAACCAATTATAAAAGGAAAGCAATTCCACAAAATCAAAGATGTAGTAGAATGAATTCATATGATTCGACTAGAACTTCGTGCTAATAACATATTATGAAATATAATAAATAAAGATTATATATAGAAATATAATAGATAGAATAAGAGAGAGTAGCAAGAGATTGATTGTGTATTAGGATTTTAGTTACTCAATCCATAAGATTAGGAGATTATTTATAGAATACAAAATATAATTCAAAAAATGTAACCTTACACTTAAAAGGATATAATCCTTCATCTTAAAGGATATAATCCTTCATCTTAAAGGATATAATCCTTCATCTTAAATGATATAACCTTATAAACTAAGGGATATAACCATTCATCCTCAAGATCATAACCCTTTATTCAAAAGGAAAAAATATTTTTATTCCAAAAGTGATGACGTAGAACTCATTTATATAAGCTCCCTATCTGATAGGGGTAGTGTGAGATTAGGATAGCATGAGAAGTAAATTGGACCATCACAAAGTGACGACTCAACTACACCTAACAGCGAGTCATTAAATTTATTATGCCTTTTATCCCTAACACACACTATAGCTATAGTGTTCAGACCTAGCCTAGTTGCTAGTTTTAAAGCGATTTGAATCATTCCTAGATGCAGAAAATTATATTTTTCTTTATGCTTTGTTATTAGTTGTTTATAAAGAAAACTAAATGAATGGCAGCCTTCATGTATAGGAACAGCTTGTTCAATAGTTTTTATTACATAGTCATATTTAAATAGAAAGTTGTTAGTGGACTTATAAATCATAGAAGAAGATATTTCTGGTAATTTCCAATTATCTAAACTAGTATCTATATTAGAGATTAATAAGACCTCTTTATTTTTTGCTTTCTTACTATATTCAGATTTGGAACTAGAACCTTTGAAGGGACCAGTCAAATTTCCAAATAATTTATCCATTACTGTGGATCACTGTCAACGACTTATGCTAAACAATGCCTTTAACTCAATGGCTTAAACGGCTACACGACTTGGGGTTTCACCACAAAAATAAATAAATCACAAGGTAATCGGGCTCTAATACCAACTGAGATCGAAGGCCTAACTAAGAAGCTAGTAAGAGATCTAGGAAAAAGATAATGAGCAGAACTAAGTACAGTGCATTGTTACACCAATGATATGATGATTATTTAAATCATCCTTTGCACCAGTAGCGTGCAACCTCTGGTTTCCAGCTTATATACTTTTATTCTATTTAACATCTTAATTCCTAGCTTCTAGCAAATAATCGAGATATCTTATTATTTCTCTGATTAATCCTAACAATCTTTCATGCACACGACAATCACACATTCCAGGAACACACAGTTTTCAACATGATGTTCAAAGATCTCTCTATAAAAATTAATTAATTCAGACTTAAATATTCTTATTTCAGTAGCTTCCGTTAGATCTAGTAAACATAAATTTCTACAAATAGATTCAATATGCAATATAAGGATTAATACAAACTTACAGCTCTATGGAGATCGGCAGAAAATCTAACACTCTTCAATTTTATTTTCAAGTTCGTACAATTGAGTAGTGCAAGCTTCTAAGATTTTATATACTGGCTCAAAGGATTCTATCATAAAGGAAATTTTACAAGAGAGAAGAGTTCTAAGTTTTTCGATGATCCCAAAACTAAAATACACACTTATTTGTAGGCTAGAAAAAGAAAATAAAATAAGACTTGAGTCATCATGGCTGACGTAGAATTATTAATAGTTGTCTACTGCTTTTCTTTAGTGGATTAGGAGGAATCTTCTTTACAGCTCATTAGGGTCTTGGCTATCTTGAAATAAGTCAACATTGCTTGCGTCATCATCAGATTGTCGCAAGGTATCCATTTTCTCTTTCCCTTTAGATATTTTTTATGATGATCCGGTTTCTTCGCTAAGACTTCAAAAAATTGTTTCCTTATTTCCTCTTTAGGACCCTCTTTTAGTAATTCTTTAAATACCTCTGCTAACAGTAGAGGTGAAGATGATGATTCTTTTGTTGGACTAGGTTTTTTAGCGAAATAAATTAGTCCTCTATTTGAATATATGGATGGTGGATTGAAGAAATTGCATTTTTTCGACCATCTAAGTAGAACCCTCCTTGCAAGCCATGGAATTGCGATTTTGCAGTCTTTTAATGGTTCAGTCATTATAATATAATCCCATTTAATTATCCAAAGAATCTTGTATGTCACTTTGAAGGCCAGTCTTGGATTTTCAAGGGTTCTATTAGCTTCATGGAATTGCTCAAATACCGATCTAACTTTATCCGACATGGCAATTGGGAATAATCCCCAGTGATAAAACCATTCTTGGAACCAAAGCGGGAAATTTAAATCTTCTTTAGCTAGGTTAAAGGCAATAAACCAGCTAAATTTTCCCTGTCTGTTTTCATAACATAAAGCACCGTTCCAAGCTTCCATATAGTCAAAATAATTAAATTGACTGGGCCTTCCCAATCTGAGGTCTTTAGATTGGAACAAATCGTCGCCCCATTCTTCTTGTGAATAGACTTTTCTGATAATAAATTTAGAGAAATCCCATTCACCTTCTGCTCTCACAGTAGGAAAGAAACTCACTGTCTCTTCTAAAATTGCCTGATAGTATAAGTAATCTTTAGGCAAATAAGGGTTAGTGAAATGATTATGTGTATATATTTTCGCTACCTCTTTAGGTGGCAGTTCCATATGCCTTTTAGCAATTGGCACTAAACAGCAATGAGAAATAGGAATAATTAGTAGGCCTGGTTCATTAGGCCCTCTGACACTAACTTTATATGCATCACTTCTTGGCAGCTCTGGATTTTTAGAGCTTGAGGAAGAGATTTCGAGAGTCCTCTTACTGCTCATTTTTAAGATCTCTTGTAATAAATTCACGAGTTAGAAAGTCAGGCAATGAATTATTTTCTCCTTTTATGTATTCATTATCAAAATCAAAAATAGAAAGAATTTCCTGCCATCTAGTAAATATTTGTTTAGATGCTATATTTTTAACATCCTTCAAGAGAATTTCTTTAGCACTCTTACAGTCTACTCGAATTAGGAACTTTTGATTAATCAAATCTGACTTGAATTTTTTAACACAGAGTACTATAGATAATATTTCTTTCTTTACTGTAGAGTAATTCATTCTTGGACCTGTCCAGACACCACTAGTAAATCTTACTAAGGATTCTGTTTCTTTAATCCTTTGTTTTAATATTCCTTCATATCCCTTTTTAGAAGCATCTATTTCAACTATCTTGAATGCTTTAGGACGTAGAATGGCTAAGCAGGGTAAAGTCTTTACCCTTACCTTAATTTTCTTTACTACCAGCGTATGCTGGTCAATCTAGTCTGATGCATTCTTCTTTAGCCTTTGAAAAATAAGCTTTGCATCATGAGCTAGGTTCTTATAAAAATCAGCAACATAATTAAGACTACCCGAGAACCTTTGTAATTGAGTTCTATCTTTAATCTCATCAAAGAATTTATCTGCAAACTCAATTGCTCTATCAATTGGTATTATTGTTCCATTTTCTATGTTATGACCCAAAAACCTAATTTTTGTTCGGAACAATTTTACCTTTTTTTGCGAAACTACCAAACCACTTTCTTTAGCTGCTTTCACAAAAATCCTAAGATGTTTGAAGTGCTTATCAATGGTGTTGGAAAAAACTAAGACATCATCAATATAAACTATGGTAAATGAGGTGTAAGGGTTGAAGATGTTGTTCATGATTTTCTAAAATTCAAATGGAGCATTCTTTAGATCAAATGGCATAACGTTCCACTTATAGTGCCCAAAAGGTACAGTGAAGGCCATTTTATACTTGTCTGGCTCAGCAATCTGAATTTGCCAGTACCCACTCTTCATGTCAAACTTAGAGAACACCTTTGCAGTATATAATCTATTCAAAAGGTCTCTTTTGTTTGGTATGGGGTACCTAATCCATTTAAAGGCTTTGTTTAGTGGTTTATAATTTATGACAAGCCTAGAAACTCCCCTTTCTAATTTAGAAGCTGGGCAACTCCATGGGCTTTGACTCTCCCTAATTAGCCCTTTCTGTTTTAATTTTGCAATTTCTTTTTTATAGATTTCTAAATGCCTAGGACCCATTACAATGGGCCAAGCTTTTGTTGGAATCATTTTTTCATTAAACTCAAGCTCATAGAGACAATATGTGCCTCTTTCTTTCCCAAAAGGCCATAGGATTATCAGAGCAGACTGTTTTAAAAAATTCTTGCTCAAATTCTTTAATCCTATTTTGCATTTTTTCTTCTTGTATCTTTTCACTTATACTTTTATAAGCTACTTCATTTTTTAAAGTATTTATCAATTTTTCTTTATTTTTGATGCTGCAATTTAGCACATCGATTTCTTTAACTTTGGGCTGAGATGTGAAATAGAAGGTTATTAATCTTCCATTAATCTCGATAGTTATCCCTTTCTTTGATATGTTCTTTATTGGGTATAGCATATGAAGGAATGGATTTCCAAGGATTACTGAGTGTGAGAGATCCTTTACCATGATGAATGGAACCTCGAAACAGATACCTTCATTACATACAGCAATATTACTCAATTTATATTTTATTGACATTTTACTACCAACTGCTGTATTTAATTCCTCCATTGTCTTGGAGAAATATCTAGAAGGCATTAATCCTTCATTAATGCAGTTCAGATCGGCTCCTGAGTCAATTAGGACCATTGTCGGAAAAATGTATTCTTTGTGCACTACTATAGTTACTTTAGTGTGCCATTTATGAGTAATAACTTTGTCCACTAAATTGATGTAATGAAGCTGAGAAACTTCATCATCATTTAATGGATCCCTCTCATTTCTGTGGAGATCAATTTTATCTTCTTCATCTTCCTCTTTATTGAGAAGTTCAAGCATTACTATTCTTTCTTTTAATTCTTTCAATTCTGTTTTTACAGAATTTAACTCTTCTCTTAATTCTTTTATTGTGGGTTCCTTTTGTTTTTTCATTTCTTTAACCCTGTTGAGGATTTCATTAAGATTGTGAGGAGATCATTTTTCTTCTATTTTCTTTAGAAGAACTCCCTCATTTGAAGAAGAGGCCCTTGAAGTATCTTTAGCTATACTGAGATAGCTTTCTATATGAGCTCTCTTTTCTTCAGGGTTTGTTATCTTCTCAATCAGATCTAATATTCAGTTATCAGACCTGGTCAAGACTAACAAACCATTCATGGAGCAAAGTGACTTATAGTAATCACAGTGCCCATCACAGTCTGACTCTTTAGACTGCTGACTTCTACCTGAACTTTCTTCTTCAGAGGTATAGTCTAGAAAATTTAGTTCTAGATCTTCCTTTTTTGAGTTAGAACTATTCAAGAAGAGTTTTTGCGATGAACCTTTTAGTTCTTCGTTAATAGATAATGCCTGAATCTGCTATTTCAGTTTGCATTTATTAGCATAGTGGCTAATTTTACCACCCATATAACATACTATGGTTTTCTTAGACCTTTGTTCTTTAGGTCTACTTTTCTTTTTTCTGTTCTTGTAGGGTTCTATCTCTCTTTCATTTTTTCTTTTGAGAGGATAGTATTTCTTTATCCTCTTTTCTTTCTTTCTCTTTTAGGGAAAGTTCATGGAAGGATAACCAAATTGTTCGCAGAAATCTCCAATGATTTTTCTACCTGTCATCCTCTCCTTTTGCATTTGCTTATGAATTTTAAGCTCATTACAGAGAGAGATTCCTTCTGAAGTTATTTCGGAAGCCAGCTCACCATAAGTGTACAGGTGGTAAGGAATGACTCCCTCTTGTTTATCTCTGATTTTATTTCTAACTCTCTCAGCAAATAACAAAGGTAAGCCGAAGATAAATTTTTCTTTCCAGAAATCATGCTGGTTATCTTCCCTAGCGTATACTGCTGTGAAAAAAACATCTTTATACCATTTAAATTGAGACAGGTCATGGCATCTAAGGTTCATAAGCTGTTCGTGAGCTCCATCTTGATACATGCTAGTTGAACCTATGAAATGTAGTCCTATGGTATAAATGAGTGTGATTACCAGATCGTAGGTTGCTATTACAGTTTTCTGTTCTCCTTCGCTAGTTATTTCTTGCTTTATTGTTGTTTCTATTTTTCTTTTTCCCTCTTCTGACAAGGAGAAATCCCACCATCCTTTTAACTGCCCTGTGAACCCTACAATTATGGCTTTTGCTACATTTGGGTCAAAATTACCCTTAGTTCTACATGCCATAGCATACATCACAATATTTTTCAAAACATTTTTTATCTGATATTCAGAGAGTCCATCGATGTTCCATTCCATAATAGATGTTCCATCATACTGGTCATTTTGGTATTGGGGTTCTTCATAGGACATATTTACGGGAGATGGCCTAGGGTAATAGGGTTTTACTTCAAACGTCCCTCTTACTTTAGTGTATGATATTTTATTTACTTCTATTTTCTCCTTTCTTAACATAGTCTCTAGATTATCAACATAATCTTCTTTAGACACACCTGAACTTGTTGATTCTTTATCTGACTCTAATTCTTTAGTTAATGGAGCTATTGACTTATCTTTTTTGTTGACTTCTAATTTAGCCAACCTCTTAGTTATTTCATCTACTACGTCAGAATGATCTTCACCTAGCTTAATATCCAATTTTTCTTCTATGGGTTTGAAAAGAACTTTATTCTCAACCATTTTTTGCCTGATTGGTTTAGGCATAGTATATTCATTAGGGTTAATCCCTCTTGGCCTTAACCTTTGAACTTGAGACTCTATCCTGTTTAGCTGCTCACCAATTGTAAAAAGGTTTAAATTAGTAAAATTTTGTTGGTGTAAAATTTTTGCAATTGATCCTTCCCTTTCCTCCCCCAGAAAAAAAGGAGAGCATTTAATATGATAATGTTCTGTTTTACAAGCAATATCATTTAAGGGAGGATGCACATTTTTTATAACTTTGCCTTTTGAGGTAATAAAAGTTTGATATTTTGTTTCTAAGGCAGTTATAAAAAGTGGGTTAAGAAAATCAAGATATGATTTTTTTCCTTTAAATAAAACATATGATTTAGGAATTCAGGGAATATTTTAGCCCCCTTTTGGGCTTTGTAGGCTCAATATTTCTTTAGCCAATAAGCCTTCTCATCTTCTTTAAGGCTTACTTCAAACCATTTGCCAAAGGAAGACAATGGTTTTTCTAGGACCATTATTCTAAATGGCCTAGATGCTACGCTTTCTCTATCGTAGCCCATATATGAAGGTGTTGGGCTTTTAGCCTCATAAACTGGTTGGGCTACTTCTTCTGTCCTGTTAGTACCAATGACCAAACTGGTCCTATTCATTGGTTTTGAGACAGAGGTTCTAGGAGTCTGTAGCCTAGAAGGCCTAGACCTAATTTTCATTATCCTAGATCTAGTGAAAGTAACCACAACAGTTCCATCTGAGGCTTCTACTATGGACTCGACTTTAATGGTTTCTTCCTTTTTTATAGGAATAGCCTTGATAGCCTCGCAAAGCGGGAAAATCTTGTTATGTTATTTCGATATAAATTGCATGAATGCATGATTGTTTTTGCACATTTTACGTTTGTTCGTGTTGTTTTGTTTTAAAGTGAATTGCAGGAATAAAGTTGGAGCAAA
>CANUEP010160987.1:0-17032 GCA_947857235.1 Jatropha podagrica
CTATGATTGTAAATGAATTTTGGAATGTATTTTCTTGTGATTTATGAAATGAATTTGGGAAAGAAACCTTTTCCCCCTTGATTTTGAGGAGTGGCCGAAATATGTCAAGATGAAGGACATATTGATTTCTTTGATTTTTAATCTTGATTTTGATTTAAATGAGATTCAGAATAAGTAACTTAGTGGTGGTTTTAAGCTTGCATTTAAATTCTAATGTTTAAGTATTTTTCATGACTAAAAGAAGGTTTTGGAAATGGTAAATTGAGTTTTATGGTCAAGTATGCAAGAAATGGATTTAATGTTTTAAAGGAGTGATTTTAAGTTGATATTTAATATCTTTAATGAAGGCTTTATGAAAGAAAGATTTTCATTTGAAACATGAATTGATTTTAATGGATGTTTAAAGTTATAAATAAAGGAATTTTTGAAATAATAGATGTTAGTTTTGTAACGTTTTAAATAAGGAATGGTGGATGAGAAATGAGATCAAATTTGGAAGAATATAATTATTCTAAGCTCTACCATACGTGATTGACATGTAGTATGATGAGATGCACTGTGATATATGAGCATGCTCGGGTTATCAACCCGTATTATTGGTGGAGCTATGATCATATGCTAGGGTTATCAGTCCCTATAAATAGGCGGACGCGCTTATTATTGTGGTGCTTGCACAGACCACGATGGCCTCAGGTCGCGATTGTGTGATTGGTGGGTGGTGCTTTCACAGGCCACGATTATGTGATTGGTGAGTGGCGCTTTCACAGGCCACGATCATTTCTACTTACATTCTTTTCGATATCGATATAAGCTTTAGGTAAAATGAAAATGGAAATTTTAATTTATTATAAAGAAATCAAAAAATATATTGGCATTTATAATATTTTCTTATTTTTTAAATGAGCTGGTATAATTATTTTTTTTAGGGTGTTAATTTCTTATGTTCTTTCAAGATATTTGAACTTAATTAATACAATTTTGGTGTTTAAAAAGTATATTGTTTGACATTATTTATTTGGTGTTCACTGGATATTTTAATTTATAATTATTTAGTACCATTGAGTCTTCCACTCAAAGCGTTAATTTCTATCACCCGCAGGTTAGGAGCGAAGGGTACCTGTCGAGACCAGAAAGGGGCATCAGAGTAGATATAGCATTTTGGGTAGGACATGTATATTAATGTGAATCATGGCATGTATAGACTCTTGTGAATAATATTGAGGTTGTAAGTATTTGAATAACTTTTTAGTGAAATTGGTGGTCGATTTAGTATTATTATTTGATTATTTGTTTGGTGTATGAATAATGACATATTTATTTACCTTGAGTGGACAATGGTATAATGAGATTGATTTGATCTTAAATTTTTAGAAGTACTTGCTGGTGATTTGAGTAAAATTGGAGTTGAGGTTTGGGGGTTTATATTGGAAGTGTATTTAATTTTCTTTGTGTGGCAAGTAAGTTTTTAAAGGGAACTCTTGCGAAAAATTTTAATTTACCTTCATAATTTTATTTTCCGTAAGATCATCCCTAAAACCTTTATTGATTATTTTAAATACTTGCTTCACACAGAAAGATAATCACTTCTAATATACATTATGGAGTTAATGAGTAGAGTAGGACGGTGCTCCGACACTGAATGTGGTATCCGTCATCTGGTTCTCTAAGATTGGACAGTGGGTGTTACACCCGACTTGATTTTGGGTTCCACTAGTGGCAAATGCCACCTAAGCCCTAGATAAAAGCCACCTCATCTCCCTATTTGCATATAAATAGGCTAAGGGTTTAAGAGATACGGGAGGTTCTTTAATCATAAGAGGAAACTCTTGCATTTTTTGCTCTCATTTTTGATTCAAGGCTATATCTTATGATTATAGCTTGAATCTCGTGATGAAATACCAAGTAAACACTCTCACTAATGTGAATCTCAGGTCAGTTAACAACCATCAAAGCTGTTGGGTTTCTTGATTCATTTTCACACTAATGTTTGGATTTTCTCTAAAATAAGGTAACTTTTGAGAGTGCTAATCTTTTTCCTTCATCTTTTTCTTTTCTAGTGCATCAAGACACTTGCTATTTTTCGCTTGTTAGGGAAACCCCTGATTAACCGAATATTTCTGACTTTGCCATTAATGGTGCACGCCATTAGTCCATGGCATCACGCCACTATGTATGGTGCATGCCTCTCTTGGCTAGCCAAGTAGCTTTATGAATGTTTTTTTGGGTTTTCTGATCAGAACAAGGCCCGTACGCCACTATGTGTGGTGCACGCCCCTTCTTATAGCACATGAGCCTTCATTTCAAAATCTCAAAAAGTGTAAATCAATCATATAACTCTGATTTTGGGATCCATTCGAGTCAAGCACTAAGCAATCTTACCTTCATTGTGTAAAAGACTCATTTTGGCCTGAATAAACAAGTAAAGAACAAGAAATGGGTAGTGATGTTGTAGTTGTTTGTCATTCATGATGAACATCAAATTCTTGAACCTAAATCTTGTCTTAAATTAAAAATTAATGCTTTTATCTTTCTGTCATTTACTTTTGTATCATTTAAATTTCTGTAATTTAAATTTCAAGCTATTTACTTCTATACACCTTTATTATTATACTGCTCTTTGCTTAATGTGCTAACATTCATTTTGACTCTTATGTCTTTATCGTTTGCTGATTATTCTGTACATATTTGATTTATGTTTATTATATTACTTTATTTCTTTGTGGTTGGTTCATTGGTTTATTAATATTTGGCATTATTTAAAGGGTCCATAATGTACCATATTAATTGCTTGTTTGTAATAATTTATTAGGTTGGAAAATTTTAAGGGATTAAGGGTAGATTGTAAAATTAGGTCTTTGGTTGCAACTCAATTCGCCCTCTTTTTTTGGATGGTTTTAATTTTATGCTAAACAGGGATTGCACGAGCGCTTTTGTGACCCTTAAGGAATCTTTAATTTCCACTCCTATAGTCTAGCCCCCTGATTGGTCAGAACCTTTTGACTTGATGTGTGATGCCAGTGTCTATGCCCTTGGAGCTTTGTTGGACAATGGAAGGACAATAACCTCACGTCATATATTACGCTAGTAGAACCCTGGATGATGCCCAAGTGAATTATGCAACTACTGAGAAAGAGTTTTTGGCAATGGTTGTGAGCCCCCTCTCGGGCATCGTGGGCTAGACTCGCTGTGCGACATCCAATTGGACAATCCCATTGGTCGATTTATCATGGAAAAATTAGAAAATGCCAAGACTGGTCGGAACCCTATTGTGGTCATTTCCTGGTTCATTTAAGTTAAGCCCTGTAAGTGGCTAGTTGGTATGATTAATTGATCTAATTATCAATTTTACCATTTTAAGGCTTTGTTTAGCACTAAAGTGATGTTTGGTTGGCTCTTTGGAGCGCTTTGACTATGTATGATGTGTGAGAGTCATCGCCTTACTTTATTTTTGTTTTCAGAGAAAACATAAGGTAAAAACCCTGTGTTTGACTCTTTTTGTGTGCCACAATGGATAAAAATGCACTAGCCTCGAATCATTAGGTTCGGGGACTAGGTTTTCAGTTTCATTATGTGGATCAATAGTTTGGGTTCAAATTGAAAATCAAAAGCACTGTTTTGCATGAATGTCAGTTTATTGATGCATGGGCATACTCATAATGCATATTAATATCATAAATATAGTGCATTAAAAGTAAGCAATTATAATAAAGGTGTGTATTTTAGAAGGGAACCCGACTCGAGTGTTGTTATCAAGGAGTTCTAGGTCATGCAACACATTCCCCTAAGTCCTGACTAGTTAATTTGGTCGGGGGCCCACTTCCTAGGTTGAAATCCGTAGGTATGCCTTCATACCTCGTTTATATGAGGATCAGGGCGCATGAAGTTCTACCACCGATCAAGGTGGTAGGGTTTTGAAGGTGCCACTCTTAGAGTGGGTCATTGGTTTGCCGATTGATTCCGGGCTTAGCTTTGAAAGCTGGTTTTGATGTTTTGCTAAACAGACCAAGCTTAGTTTACTAGACGGACCAGGTTTAAAGCATGTATAGTGCCGGTCAGATCGAGCTTGATAGTTGATAAGGTGTAGAATGGACCGGGCTTAATTGATAAAGTCTAAGTTTAGTATTTATACCCTTATGACGCGGCCTGATCACAGCTCTATGGTGTATTATCGACCAAGGAGGTTGAATCTTCCTCCAATATAAGCTAAAGTAGGGTGCGAGGACCCGTATATTAGTCTTATAATATTATTAAATGATGAATTATTAATCAAGCGCTAGATCTGATTAATAGTTAATTACTTAACTAGTAGCTTTGACCTAAGGAAGGTTAAAGTGTGAGTGAAAGTTGAAAGGATCGACCTTTGAGAACTGAGTCGGGCTTTAAAATCAACTATGGAGGATGAGCAAAGTCGAACTCTTGGTAGTACAATCCAATAGCGAGTATGAGAACCATTGATGCTTGAGAAGCGCTTGATTAAGCAATAAGAGGTGCGTGAAAGTGAGGGGGAGTGTGCTTTTTATAGGAAAAGGGGGTAGCTAAGCTAACCTGGTTAGCACTAACCACCCCTATATTAGCACCGGCGGGGAGCCCTAATTGCAACCTGGTCGGCGGCGACGCCATTGGCAGGAGCCGATCAGGGCAATTTACCAGTTTGCCCCCTTTGAGAGATCGGAGCCGATCAAGGTCTGATTTGTGGTGATGTTTAGAACAACTTGTATTAGTCTCATTCAATTTTGAGGAAATTTTTCTGGAGCAGGTTTGGTCTATTTGGTTTTTTAGGGCTTGTCTATAGTTGTCTGTCAGATCAAAATGTACAATTAAATTCAAAATTTTGTTATAGACATTTTCACTATGATTGTCTGTTAATCGGTGTTCGGATGAGTCCCGAAAAGTCTGTTCTTTCGGGTGAGGCCAAGGCTCGTGCTCCCTATTTTCTATAAATAGGGGAGGGGGGTGACCTCATTTGTCACACCTTCTCACTTGCTTCCTTCTCTCCTTTTGTTAGAATTTTTTGAAGATTTTCTGTGTGCTATGGGTTCTGAAAACCCACTTACCCCTTATTCTCCGCTGAGCGAATTTGGAAGGAATGAAGAAGTGTCTGCATATATGCTAGGGACCTTCATTGCTATCGAAACCTTCACTACTGGTCTTGTCTCTCCTTCGATCATTGGGGTTTCCTTAGTCAGTCAATTTCCTATTCAACTTATGTTGGCATTCCAAAATAAGGTTATTTTTGTCACTCATGAGGGTACGAAGACCTTTCAAGTTTCGATGACTGTACCCAGCATGGCCTGACTTTCCTATGGATCGACCGGTGAGTTTTCAAATTACTTGTTCTCCTTTGATTAGTTTCGAAAGAACTATCCATTGACTTGGTTAGTCTCTTCTATTTTGTTGGCCCACCTCATTAGAATGAGGAAATATCTATCACCATCATTCACCTTCGAGTTGCACTGTCAGAGTCACTCACTCAGGTGAGCTATGCTGATAAGGATTTGAAGGAGCTGAAGGCAGAGAGAGCGAGGAGACACTGGTAAGTTTTCTTTTCATTTTTTGCTTTGGAATTCTTTATTTTCTGTATCTCTATTCTGTTTAATTTATTTGTTTGCACTGGATCCTTGAGTTCGTATGACTTGTGCTGATTGCCTCAACATCATACTTAATTGTATGTTGCACTGATCTGCCTGTTTTGCCTTTAGCGTTGGTCGCTTAGTCTGGTTGCGTTTGGCGCTAGTTACCCTGTTTGATAAATTGGTTGGCGCTGGTTGCCCTGTTTGCCAAATTGGTTTGCATTGGTTGCCCTGTTTGACTTGGCCCTAACCACCCTATTTTTTGAATGAATTTGGCGTTGATCACCTGATTGTTCTACCCTAGCGTTGGTCGCCCTGTTTTTATTTGATTTAGCGTTGGTCACCCGGATTAAGTTTGATTTGGCGCTGGTTGCCCTGATTAAGTCTGATTTGGCGTTGGTCGCCTTGATTTTGCCTAATTTGGCACTGGGCGCCTTGATTTTTTCTAATTTGGCACCGGGCGTGTTGATTTTTTCTAATTTGGCACCGGTTGCCTGATTTTGCCTGATTTGGCGATGGTCGCCCTGATTTTGCCTGATTTGGCGCTGGTCACCCTGATTTTGCCTGATTTGGCACTGGTTACCCTGATTTCATCTGATTTGGCACTGGTTGCCCTAATCTTGGTCGAGTTGGCATTGATCGACCTGTTTACTGAGTCCATTGGCACTGATTGCCCTATCATCTCATGTTTTGATTTGAAAATCATGGTTAGTTAAATAGAATAAATATGCATGATGTATGACATGCCATTTTTGATATTCTAGCTGAATTCTTGAGAGAGTGTCTGTGAGAAATGACATGCCAGTGTTTGTTTTTTGGTCTGGCTTTCTTCTCCTTTTCCTTTTCTTTCTCTCTCTCTCTCTCTCTCTCTCTCTCTCTCTCTCTCTCTCTCTCTCTCTGTTTTTTTCTCTCTTTTCTTTTAGTGGCCTGTCGGCATCGTGCTGCCTAAAATCGGTGCCAATGACCTCTAGATTGGTGCCGTTTTGCCACTTTGCTTAGGCCAAAATGGCTCCATTTTAGGGTCCACTAGTTGCTTGATCAGTGCCGGTGCCTTTTGGCTGGTGGAGTTTGAGGCCTATGAATACCTTATTTATTGCTCCAAAACTTTTATTGTTTTGCGCCCCGGGGCCCTATTTTCTAAAATTTCACACTGTTTGCTCAAAAATGGAGCCATTCATCAGTTATGGCATGCAAAGGTGAACCAAGAGGCTGATAAAAGGGGAAAAGTTTAATTTAAGTCGATACGGTCTGACTTCTTTGGTGACACTGAGAGGTTTGCCAGTGGACCGAGCTTTTTTGGATGTCTGTTTGCTTTGTTTTGGTGCACATTTTGAGGAGATGTGTTCGACATACGAGGAGTTTGCGAGTATTTTGGGCAGTAGTTCTGAGAGGGCTCCGGTTGCTGCAATGATCGGGACTGGGTTTTTCAGGAGCTTCATGAGGATGCTTGGTCTCTTTGCGATAGAGGCTAGGGTGTTGGTGGTAGGAGATCAGGTGGATTTATCTAGGTTGGTGGAGTGACATTTGGATCCATTTGGGTTTGATGACCTAGAGCACTAGAGGTTCAGGACTGGAGCTTTGGTTTTTTGTTTAGTGAGCACCGACATTTTGATTGGTTCAGTAGGCTGGGGGATCTGAGGGTGGGATTGCTAGTGTGGCTTTGGTGGAGACTATTCTGAGCCTCGACTGAGCTTACAGAGTGAAGGGGATTTGGTCAGCTAGCCCGATTCTACTTCAGGTGAGCATTCTTGAACTAACTTTTGTTATGCTTATATAAGGTGCTTTCTAAAAAAGGCTTAGGATTGGTTTGCATATGGATGCATTTATGAGAGTTTGAGTATTAGGCAATGTTTGGTCTATATTTTAGGAAGGGATTTGAACTGTTTCGATTGTGTTTAAAGTTGAATCTGTGTGGGTAAAAGGGGTATTGCTTGTGAATGACTGTTTCATTTCTATTTTGATGGTAGAATGTCAGTCTTGCACGTCTGGTTGAGGGATCATTTAAAGGTAGTGGAGCCAGCCCGGCGTCGCCCTTATGAGCCATCTCAATATTATTCCAAGCGAGTCGTGATAAGTCTCAGGTTAGAGGATGAATGGTTGCAGTGGTTCTTAGTATTGAAGCTAGATAAGATCTTGTGATGTGATTGATATGAGATTAGTCAATTTTTGGTTCAGTTTGCTGGGTACTAGATGGCTTATCTAATGGGCATGGATAACATCACATTTTACCCTGGTTCTAGGCTGATGAGGCAGATGGGGCATGTTCAGGGATTGTAGCCAGCTGGAGATCTTTTTAGGATATACTGATCTCTCCTCAGATTACTATGGCTATCTTGGTTAGTTGGTCGAGAGGGGTAAATGTAATTGAGGCTAGAGTTTCTAGGGGCAGGACTATTGCTTATGAGGCCTGGTGGGTTGCAGAACATGTAGTCGGGAGAGGAAGTGCAGAGCGACTCTGACATAGGAGATGTATGCTAGACTTCGGGCGATGACTAAAACGAGTTTAGACTCTATCGAATGAGTTGACCCGAAGGATTCTGATGAGATGCCTCTAAGGCGGTGTAGACAGTTCGCTTAGTCACTCTGTGCATGCTGACCTTATATTGATAGGGTAGGACTTTTATTTTTGATTTTTGACGCAAATCATATTTTTGTGAGGGTTCAAGATAGGATACTGACTAATGATGTATAGAGGGTTCAGTTGACACGCTTTTGGCTTTGACACTCTGGATAGTGTATACACACAAGACTAATGAGATAGATAGATGATAGAGATAGATGCCTGAAAGATAGGCTTTTGTGATTGTCTCTTTGCATAGCTTGTACTAATTTAAGATATGTAAAAAGGGAATCATTTTGACACTTTTTAGAAGGAAATTCAGTTTTATCCTATATGGGATTGCCGCCTTTGAACCTTAATGTTGCGTAAGTCGCCCTTTCGGGTTTTTGACCTAGCAGACTGCCTTAATTTTGCCTTAGTTGCCCTTTTGGGTTTTTGACTTAGCGGGCTTCTGATTTTGCCTAAGCCGCCTACCCTTGCAAGTTTTTAGCTTAGGTGGATTTGTTTTGATTTTTGATTATTTTCACACTAACACAAAATCTAAAATTTTTAAGAGGAGCAGGGCAAAAATGTGTCTTTATTATTGTCGTGACTACACCGACAGATTAGGCTACCTATGTATCTCATAATTTTGGAACATATTTTTGGGAATCATGTCATCGTAGTTCGGCCTTACAATGACATAAGGATTGATATTTCTGGTGCTAATGCGTGAATTCATTCACAAAATGTACCTTTTGAGTTGATCCAAGTTGCATGGATTGGTGAACTTGTTACTATCTATGTCTGATAAGATGACACTGCCTTCGGAGAGGATTTTCTTTAGTATGTTAGGGCCTGCTAGTTTGGCCTGAATTTACCTCGAGGATCTTGCATAAGAGCTCTGATTTACTTGAGTACAAGAGAATGTTCTTCAAGTTTTTGATCCTGGATTCTCTTATTGAAGTTCTTGACTATTCTTTGCTGGTAGCTCTAAATCTGATTGAGAACTTCTAGCCTTTTCTCATTGATAGCATTCAACTGATTGTGATAGCTCTAGACCCATTCAGTTTTGGGTAGCTCACTTTCTCTTATGACCCTTGCTGATCTGATCTGAACTTCGATAGGGAGGACTTCCATCCTGTATACGAGTGAGTAAGGTGTTGCCTTGGTCAGCATTCTAATGGAAGTCGATGTCAACTTTTATGATTGCAAATTATCTTATGAAGGATGTTCTTGATGGGCTTGTTTGCCGCTTCTACCACTCCATTGTTCTAAGGCTTGTATGGTGAAGAGCAATGGTGCTGAATTCTATACTTAGTCATTAGAATGAGACTTCTTTCTGGAAGTAAGACCTATTGTCTGCTATGATCTCAAAGGGGATCCCGTATCTACATATGATGTTTGCCTAGATGAAGTGAGCTACTTTTCTAGAGTTCAGACCATGATAGGATGCAACTTTTACCCACTTAGTGAAGTAGTTGATGGCTACCAAGATGTACTCATGCTGATTAGAGGACTTTGGGGTGATTTTGCCAATCACATCGATTCCCCAAGTTGCAAAGGGCCAAGGTTTTGTAATAGGGTGAAGAGTCATTAGGGGCAATTTTTGGAGCTTGGCATAAATCTGGGATTTATGACACTTTTGAACAAATTTTGCACAGTCTGATTACATGGTCAGCAAATAATAACCTTAATTGATGATCTTATGGGCCAAATCCATCCTATTCATATGGGGGCCTTCTTCTCTGCCATGTACCCATTCCATGATATGTTGAGCTTCTTCTTCGATTATGCAACTGAGATGTGCCTGGTTTCATGTATGTTCATATAAGATTCCATCCTTGTATGAGTAACTCTTTGATAGCTCCTAGAGGGTCCTCTTGTCAGACTTAGAGGCGCCTTCTGGGTATTCTCGCTTGTCTAACCATGTCTGAATATCCCAATACCGAGGCTTACCATCAATGAGTTGGAGATTGTAATAGTAGGCTAGCTGTTGGTGAATCTAGAATTTTAGAGGTTTGATGACCATGTCTGGGCTGGCATCAACCATGGAGGCGAGTTTTGCTAGTATTTTGGCAAACTAATTTTTATTCCGAGGCAAATAATAGAATGATAATTCTTCGAACTGCTAAGCCAATTGATTTAGGCACTAGAGATATGGGATCAAATAATGCTCTTTGATCTTCCATTTTTTAAGTGCTTGAGAGATAATTAGGATTGAGTCCTCATAGACCGTTAGATGTTTGACATGAATACTCAGAGTTACTTCTAATCCGACAATACAAGCTTCATATTTTGCTTCATTATTAGTGGCTTGGAATGTCAACTTAATGCTGAAGGGTAGTCGTTCTCCATTTGGAGTTACTAAGACCGTAGCGATGCCATAATCCTGATGGTTAGCGGCCCCATTGAAATACATCTTCCGTTGATCTGTCTAAATTTGCAGGATGTCTTCATCCAAAAACCTAATGTCTGCTACATCGGCATCACCGAGAGGTGCGGCTAAGTGATCTGCTATCACACTGTCTTTGATTGCTTTCTTTATAACAAACTTCAGATCAAATACTGCGAAGATGATAGCCCATTTAGCCATCTTACTGTACAGAACCGGCCTCTCCGTAAGGATTTTTAAGGGACTCTGGTCAACGATGATATTGGTAGTGTAGGAGCAAAGATAATGTTGGATCTTGATGAAGAACCCAGGCCAAGGCTAGGCATAGCTATTGGATCTTGCTGTACCTCAGTTCTATCTCTAACATTCGCTGACTCAGATAGTAAATGACATTCTCTTTGTGAGAATCTTGTGCTTCTTATGGTAGCATAGCCTCGATGGCTTCCTCTATTACTGATAAGTAGGGGAGGACTGGCTTTCTAGGTTTAGGAGGCTGGAGAACCAAAGGGTTGGGTAAGTACGCTTTGATCTGTTCAAAGGCTTTTTGACACTGGTCACCCCAAGCTTTTGGGGCATCTTTTCTCAGTTTCTTAAAAATTGGCTCGCAAGTGTCTGCTAACTGCGAGATAAATCAACTGATGTATTGAAGGCGGCCTAAACACCCCCTGGTCTCCTTTTCTATTTTAGGAGGTTGCATCTCGATGATGGCTTTGGATTTTGCTGGATCAATCTCAATCCCTCTCTTGGATACCATGTAGCCTAGAAAGATACTAGATGGAGCTCAGAAGAGACACTTGGCAGGGTTGAGTTTTAGATTGTATTATTGGAGTCTAGAGAAGAACTGCTCAAGGGCAATTAGGTGGCTTTGTCCGTCCCTGGTGTGGACAACCTTGTCATCAACATATATTTCTACATTCTTGTGCATTAAGTTGTGGAAGATCGTGGTGGTCATCCTCTGATAAGTGGCACTGGCATTTTTCAGACCAAATGACATTATTCTGTTGCAGAAAGTAACCCACTCTGTGATGAATGAAGTTTTTGATTTGTCTGGTTGATTGACTGGTATCTGATTATATTCCGTATAAAGATCTATGACTGAAATCGCACTGGACCCTGCCATTCTGTCAATAAGCAGGTCAATATGTGGTAAAGGGAAGTCATCCTTAGGATAGGGCTTGTTCAAATCTCGGTAGTTGATAGAAATTCTAATCTTGCCATCTTTCTTAGGAACTGGTACTATATTGGCCAACCAAGTTGGATAATCAATGGGCTCGATGGAGTGGTTCTCTAACAACTTGGCTGTTTCCTCTTTGATTCTGAGAGAGATTTTTGGTTTCTACCTCCAGAGTTTTTGTTAGAGTTTTTGTTTCACTGGCTTGATGTGATCATAAGTGGGGATCTTGTGAATGGTAATGTCAGGATCTATACTAGTCATATCACTGGTTGTCCATGCAATGCAATCTGGTTACTGCTTGATGAGCTCTGTCAATGCCTATTTACAATCACATTCATGCACAATAAATGTATGCTTTTGTGAATTTTCTACGCCAATGTTTTTTTGCTCTTTTGTTATCTTTATTTCATTTTCATTTTCTTTTTCTGTTTTGTTAGTAATCTCATTCAGGGTGGAGAAAGGGTAATAAGAAAACTAAAACTTTATATTATTAACAAAGGCGCCATGATCGGAATTTTCACTGAGTTCTAGAAAGAGATCTCCTATTTTTGACAAGGAAGACAAAGAGGACTCAGAAGACTCAAAAGACTCTGAACTAGACTCTGACTCAAGTTTTTTTTTTGTGACTCAAGCTCAGGTTCAAGTAGAAGGAAGGTTCCCAGCTCTACTCTCTCCTCCAGGTACCAATTCCGTAAAGGTTCTTGGATGGGTTGGTTATATGAGGTTTGTAGGGTCTGATTCCACTTGATCCGCAATCATGCAGAGGTCAAGGAGAGAGGACTCCATATTGCCCTCCCAATCGGTTTGGAGCTTGAAGAGAGGCTCATGGTCGGCTACTGAGAGCTTGACATCAAAGAGAAGTTCAAAATCAGGGATTAGTCTTTTGGTTAAAGGGAAATACCATGGTTCTTGAAAGAAATAGTAGGGTTTTGATTCCCCCTTTTTGGTAAAGTAACTGTTAAGGGTTTTGAAGTATGGGCGAGTCAGAATGTCCCTTATTTCACCTCTCAATATCGCCTTTTGCTTGGCATCTTCCACCTCCTCTTGGTCTTCATCTGTTAGCTTGAATCCAAGACCAAAAGGGGGTTTAGCAATCGGATATTTAGTAAAGGAGGCCATATCCTGCTAGTTGTGGCCTATTCCCATTCTTGAAAAGTAATACATGGTTCTCAATATGTTGGCCACCAGAGGATTACTGTAGGGATTAAGGTCCATTGGGAAAGTTTCTTTACCCCGCTTTGCCTCGATAAACTAAACTGAATCAAAGGAGAACCTTGAGAATTGGTAGATTGTTGGCTTAGGCTGAATTTCCAACAATGGGCCAAAGAGGTAATTTCTAATTTTCCTACCAAGTCTCCTTTAACTGTTACCACTGTGTTTCCATGGGGGAATTTCATCTTCTGATGCAGAGAGGAGGCTACTGCCTTAGCCTTGTGAATCCATGGCCTTCCTAGAAGTAGGTTGAAGCAAGCCCAGACATCCACTACCTAGAAGGGGATGGTCACAACTGCGGGCCCGATTGTGACCTCTAGCTCGGCCACACCCAGTACTTCTCATCTAGTGTTGTCATATGCCCTCACTATCTGATTGGAAGGCATAAAATCTTTAGCAGTTAAACCCAGACAACTAGCTACTTTTAGAGGATAAACATTCAGTGCTGACCCATTGTCTTCTATAACCATAGGCACTATTTTACCCATGGCTTGGACTGTGACATGGAGAGCATGGTTGTGATTTCCCGAGCAGGGATCTCATGGTTTGAAAAGTAGGGAGCCATTGCTAGAGGGTTTCTTGTGATGGAAGCCACCAAAGCTTCTGGAGTGACATCAGTAGTTGTTTGACACTGATTCATCACCTTGACTAGAGCTTGTAGTGTACGAAGGAACACTAAATCAACCCTCATTTAGAAATGTTAGCCTTGGTTTTCTTCAGTTTTTCCAAAACCAAATTCTCAGGATGAGGTTCAGATCTTGAACTGGGTATGTCCTTGGCAAGGTGGCTGGATTAGGTAAAGCTTCGGGAGAAGGAGATGGGTATTATCTCCTGCTTTGGGTGATGGCATTGATTTCCTCAAGCACGTCATTCAGGTCTATGACGCAACATGAGTTGTCCATGATTGGGCGAATTAGGGAGGCCAAGTCAGAGTCTGGCTCCTGGTGAATCATGTTGATGTTGTTTTGATGTTGAGGGAGTGAGTTAGTGTTTATGTTCGGTTTGGATTGAATAATAAGTATTTGGCCACTCTCCGCCAAGTCCTGGATCTTATGTCTCAGGGTCTTGTAGTCATTAGTCTTGTGCCCAAGTCCCTGATGGAAAGAGCAAAAAGAGTTAAGGTTATAGTGTTTTGGAATTGGATTTGTTAGAGTTTGGGTTCTAGGGGTTGTATCAACCTATCATCCATAGCCTTCTAGAAGTTAAATGAGAGGAGGATTCCAAGATCTGTGAACTTGTGCTTGTCTAGTTGAGCAATTGGTCTTGGTGGAGGAGGAGGTTGTTGTCTTTGCACAATCAGATTGGCCACCTTACTGCCTTTCTAAGGGGAGGAATTGCGTGATAGCTAGTATGTGGCTTCTTATATCTGGAGGAAGAAGCTTGATCCTCTTTAATCTGGCCTTAGGGCCTCAATTTTAGTTGTAGTGGAAATGAGAGCTCGAAAGTCTAAAAGATACTGAGTTCTAAGGTGACTCTGATAAGAGGGGAGTAAGTTCTTGACTATAATGTCAATCTGTTCCTGTTCTGAGGGACGATTGAGCAACTGGGAAGCTTTATCTTTCCATCTAGTGAGAAAGGAAGAGATGGATTCCCGGGCTCCCTGCTTGGTAGTCTGCATATCTCTTCTAGTAATGTCAACCTCCATGTTGTAATGATACTGCTAGTTAAAGGCATTATAGATCTCATCCTAAGTCTTCTTCTTAGCATTATCTAGGGCAACAAACTAGCAAAGAGTAGCATTGGTGATGGATTGCTGGAAGAGTTGAGCCAGGAGCTCATTGTTCACATCAAAAGGAGTGAGGAAACCCACATAGATTTTGAGGTGTGTTTTGGGGTATGTGGTGCCACCAAACTTGTCCATGGCGGGCATCTTGAACTTAGTAGGCAGTTTGGCCTCTGGAAAGAGCGGGAGAGAGTTTACATCAATCAAGTCTTTATACTTCTTGATGTTTTTTTAGAAACTTCTTAAAGGAATCCATCTTCTTCATCATCTTCCTAACCTCTGGAGAAGCAGAATCATCCCCGTTGCAGTAGTATGGAAGTGGCCCCTATCTCATGAACTGACCCTTAGGCAGTCTAATCGCCGTTGGGTAGAATAACAGACAGTTCATTAGATCACTCAGTCTGGTTGAGAGGAGCATTGCCATTTTGACTGGCAGTTCTTAGGGTCCTGCTTCCCCCATAATAGTCTCTCTCTGGGCAACAATTCTAAAGGGAAGCATTCTACTCTATTAGCATAGTCTGAAAATGGGTCTCTTTTTCTAGGAGCATCTCTTCCATCAGTGCTCTAAAATCATTAGGTAAAGCCATTATTGTTGTCGTTCTTTGGTAGAAGTAAATAAAGAAGGGTATTAGTACATATTCTTTGTAGAAGTTCTTAGGATTGTGCTTAGGTCAGGGTCTGAGATTTTTGATGATTCGTGGTGCTCAAGTCAGGTTCGAGGCTTTTGGCGAAGTGGGAAACAATGCGCAAGCCAAGATTTGAGGGCATGACTCAGGCATTGCCCCTAGGATGGGAGATGGAAGTGCTTAGGTCTGATTTAAGGCTTTGAGGGGCTCAGGTCTATTTTGAAGCTCTGGTATTTTGTGGTGCTCAGGTTAGGTTTGAGGCTTTTAGCGAAGTTGGAAGCGATATACAAGCCAAGATTTGAGAGCAACTCGGGCATCACCCCCAAGATGGGAAATGGAAGTGCTTAGGTCTGATATAAGGCTTTGAGGGGCTCAGGTCTGTTTTGGGGCTTTGGTATTTTGGTAATTTGGGATGCTCAGGTCAGAAACGAGGCTTTAGGTATTGTTAACATATAATAATTAATTATTATATGAAACCCTAATAGACACCTCTAAACGGGAAATAAATACGGAGTCCTAATCCTTGTCTAAGACGGACTATTCGGATTCCTCTATAAGCACCCTAAAATAACCTTAAAAGAGGGGTTAATCACAATCACTCTTTCCTAAAATTTTGAGAGCTTAATAATTGGTGCGGTGAGCGTGGAACACACCTTCAACCTCTTTCCAACCCTAGCTAGCCTTTAATCCTTTATTCTTCATGGCCGCGAACCCAACTAAAAATCCAAACACTGAAGGCCAAGGCAACAACCATGGTGAACCTGGCCAATAGATCACCCTCACCCTCTTGCCTATAATCGATCCTCAAGTAGTGGCAGCCTTGGCACTGGCTTATTCTCAGTTCACCACTGTTTTGAAAAGTATCTTGGAAAGCTCAGCACCCAATGGCGATCCTAGTACACCTCCCAAACCCGTAGGCATTCTCCCAAGCGAAGGAAAAGTTCATCCACCTTCCCCTAGACATCCAACTCATTCCTTCTCTAATCGATACCAGGGGGCAGAACCAAAGCCTATACACCACCATGACCAAGAGATTAATCGCACTCAAATTTTGGATGAAGCGAACCTCAGGGAAGTAGTGAAGGAGTTGGTATAGGAGGGTAAGGAATCAAAGGAGAATGGGGATTATGGTCTCCGCCAAGACTCGCCGTTATCCCCCACCATCCTTGCTGTAGCTTTCCCACCTAAATTCAAGCTCCCCACCTTCCAATCTTAGGATGGCTGCATCGATCCAAGAAGTCATTTAGCAACTTTTCGAACTATAATGTATTTGCAAACCAACTTAGAGGATAGAATGTGTAAAGTTTTTCCAATCACCCTTAAGGGCGCTGCACATGAGTGGTGCCAAACATTTCATAACTAGTTATGGCATTCCAAACTCATTTCATAACCTGTGTGCCATCTAAGAAGATCTCGTCTGACCTATTGGATTTGAAGAGAATGGAAGGCAAAACCTTGCGATAGTGTTGTGAACCCCTACCCCCCATACGTCCTCGCAATGTGGAAATGCGTATGACAAATGGATAGAAATGCACTTAATGTGTGAGAGTCGCCACCTTGTTTAATTATTTAAGGGTAAACTAGGAAAACCCTAAATGACTCCAATTTTAATTAACCTAGTTAACTAGATTAATTACCCAATAGTTAAGGCATGGTATGCTAACCCGAGATGGATCCCGAGACTATGTCATGCTGATAAACTAACCTATGGATGGATGAATGCTTTGCAGGGTGAATGAAATGTTATGATGATTTTGACTTGTCGCTCGGGGTTAAATCCCAAACGTGCCTAC
>CANUEP010161153.1:0-35948 GCA_947857235.1 Jatropha podagrica
GATTGAATTTGGACTTGGCTTCTAATTAGCAAGGAAGAAGCGAAAAAGAATATGTAACCGTTTGTATTTTGTGATTCCCGTAATAAGGATTTTTTTTTGTCTTTTCAATGTAAAATTAACGGAAAATCAGTCCTTTTTGGACGGAAGGACTGGATTGTTGGACGGAACCAAACTTTAAGGACGTTCGAATAATTTGACCAAAATACATAAACGAAGTTATTAATTTGATAAAAACTCAGGGATGAAATAACTAAGGCTTTTTTTGTCATTTTAATGTAAAATTAACGGAAAATCAACTCTTTTTAGACGGAAGGACTAGATTGTTAGATGGAACCAAACCTTAAGGACGTCCGAATAATTTGACCAAAATACATGAACGAAGTGATTAATTTGGTAAAAACTCATGGATGAAATAATAATTTTTCCAGAAAAGAAAGTTTAATTACCAAGTTTAATTTCTTTTTTCTTTTTTTTTATAAAAAAGGAACCGCTAAAAAGACTAAACACAACCTGGAATAAATTACTCCACAAATATAATAGTTAAAACCAATTAATTATTAATAAGTATAATTTTAGTAAGTTATGTATCTATTAGTTTAAAAATAGAAATAGTTAAGTATAGCATTCAATTATTAGTTAACAAAATTTCCAAACTATGCATATATAAATAGTGATTGAAGCAAAAAAGTTACTTGTGAAGCTATGGGTTCCTGCAAAATAGATTTTCGTTATGTTATCTCAATTTTCATTTTTATGAATTTATATTCATGTCATGCACAAGATCTGAAGGCTTGTAAATTTGATCAAATATATCAATTTGGAGATTCACAATCAGATCCTGGAAATTCTATTATAGAGATTCCTCAGGCATATCATTCTAGGCCTCCCTATGGCATAACCATTAACAAAGCAACTGGCAGATCAAATGATGGGATGTTAATGATCGATTACATCGGTGAGTTTACAATTTAGTTTCTTTAAGAATTTAACTTGTAATAACAATGAAAACGTGTTGGGATAGCTAGGGCTGAGGGTATTTTAGTGAAACTATGTATTATTAGCACATCCTAAATGACAATGGTTATCTATTTTATGAAATTTTGCAGCTGAATCAGCTGGTCTTCCCTGGATTGAAGCATATGAAAATCCAAATTCAACATTGGTCCATGGAGCAAATTTTGCTGTGGCTGGTGTGACTGCCTTAAGAGTTGAAGATCTAATAAAATGGAATATTCCACTTCCTTACACTAACAGTTCTCTTCTTGTCCAACTCGAGTGGTTCCAGAAACTTATGGCAAAAACTTGCCAAACAAATTGCAAAGATAAACTCAAATCAGCCCTTTTCGTGGTTGGAACAATTGGAGCCAATGATTATGATTTCGCAGCTTATGAAGGCAGAGGTGTAGAGGACATCAAGCAAGTCATGGTACCTGGAGTTATGAGAAATATTAAGCAAGTCATCGAGGTAAGTTCAAAATATTTAACTCTTGTAATAAAATTACACATATGATTTTGATTCATTTCGATTTGGATTCCAATAAAAATAAAGTTATCGATTGATCATTTTGCATAAAAATATATTCCGATAAACTGAAATCAAGTTAATTCGGTTTAATTAACCGAATGCTCACCCTAAGAAAAGGCAAATTAGAGTTACATTAAAGATAAAGTATCATTTTGCTAAAGTTTAATAGAAAGATTAGTGTAATAATTATAAAATAATGGACCATTAAATTGATTTTTTTAAATTAAATATAATTATTAAATAGTATTGACTTTTATTTTAATTGATCACAGGATATTATCCGGTACGGTGCAGTTCGAATAGTTGCACCAGGAGTTTTTCAACTGGGTTGTACACCAAGCTTGCTGACATTATTTGAAAAAAATAAAACTGCTCTTTATGATTCACTTGGATGTTTAAAAGATTATAACGATCTATTTATCTATCATAACACTCTTCTCCAAGAAATGATTAAGGAATTGCAACAGAAATACCCTGATGTAACAATTCTGTACGGTGATATTTACAGTGCTCTACAATGGATTTTGGAAGACCTTACAAAACTTGGTTAGTGATTTTTCTAAAGACTTGTTTAACCTTATTATTATGAAATAGAGAGTTTATTTTTTATTTTTTATTTTTTAAATTTATGTGCAGGATTTAAATCATTTCAACAAGGTTGTTGTGGGACTGGAGGTAAATATAATTTTACTCCTGGACTTAAGCACATGTGTGGAGCTCCAGGTGTACCTGTTTGTTCAAATCCTAGAGAGTACGTGTTTTGGGATGGTGGACACTTTTCAGACCAAGCAAATAAATATTTGTCAGAATGGCTAGTTAAAGACTTGCTACCTAAACTTAAATGTAATGCTTGATGATAAGATATCAAATTCATCCAAATCAAGAGGTGAAATTAATCAGTTTCAACGTCTGAGATCTAATTGAATCAGTGGATTCATTTCTGTATTGATTCTTCTGGGTGGGGTTGCTCCTCCATTCTTTATTGTGCTACATTTGATATGCTTTACAAATAAAGTTTGCATTTTTAATCTAGAAAAAGAGAGATTATTTTTAAATAATTTTCTGAATTATTTAAAACCTAATTGCAATATTTTTTCTGTTTGACACTAAAATAACAAAAATAAAAAAAAATTCAGACACCAATGATATAGTTGTCCTTTGTCGAATTTGAGAATGGCCCTAAACAAGAACTATGTTTGCTAGGTAATGCAGAACATTTTTTGGGTTGAATCGATCAGACTGATTGAACCAGTTCTGTTCAATCGATTTTCTTTTTCATAAAAAGTTCGATAAATAAAAATTTTTACGTCAGTCTTCGTTCATGAAACTCAAGGGAAAAAAAAAGCTTAAAATCAAGCCGATTCATAAATACTTGCAAAAACCAATAAACAGATTGAATGAAATCAATTTGGTTTTGGTCAGTTCAATTCTAAATTCCAATTCGGTTCGAGTCTATTTTCATTCTTAAATGGCAAAAATAAAAAGTTTAAACCCCCTTGGCACAATTATCCCCTTTGGTAGATTTGAGAACGGATGTAAACGAAGAGTAAGTTTGCTAAAAGGTAGGGCCAAGCATATTTGGGTTGAATCGATCAAACCGTAACGCAGGGAAAGAAAGAATACAGAGCTATTAATTCTCAACGATTAGGCTAGAATATGATGATTTTGGTTGGAACAAAACAAAATATTGGTTTCAAAGAAACCCTTAGGAGCCGTTTGGAGTAAATGAATTCCATAAAATTTTATAAAATTCATTTAGAAATCTAAAATTTTGCATTTGGAGCGAAAAAAATGTAAGTTTAAATTTTATGAATTATATTCTATAGAATTGAGTTAACTTAGTTTAAATCCTATTAAATTATTGAAATTTACAAATGAATTTTACATATTAACCTCATAATATTTATATTGATTAAACTGCCCCCTCACCTCAAATATTATTGACTAAACTGCCTCAATTTATTTTTTCTAATATTTTTTTTAAAGAGTATGAAATTGCTACTGTATATGACTATGATTATATATTGAACCTAAATAAATTTTTAATTTTGAATATTTTAATCTATTAATAAAAATAAAATTTAAACATTATAAGGACTTAAAATTTAAAATTTTAAAATTTAATTAATTAATTATGGTGAAATATGAGTAATTTATATGTATTAATATTTTTGTTAAATTATTATGTCAAAAATATTTTAGAAAATAAAAATAAATGAACTTTCATTTAAAAATTGTTTCAAACATAATGTGTAGAATTCAATTGAATTCCTTATTTTAAATTATAGCATAACAAATATGACAAATTTATTTATAAATGAATTTCACTTATAATTCATTTACAAATAAATTCTACCATCATAATTCATTTATTCCAAACGGTACCTTAGAATTAAAATTCTGAATTCATAGAGCCTGTTTAGAGCAAATAAATTTCACAAAATTTTGTTAAATTCATTTGGAAATCCAAAATTTTGTATCATGAATGAAAAAAAATATGGATTTAAATTTTATGAATTGAATTTTATGAAATTGGATTAGTTTAGTTCAAATCCTATTAAAATTGTTGGAATTTGCAAATAAATTTCACATATTAACCCACTAATATTTATATTGACTAAGTTGCCTCTTCACTTAAATATTACAGACTAAACTGTCTTCATTTATTTTTTTTAATATTTTTTTAAAAAGTATGAAGTTGCTATTGTACATGACTAATCCAAATGAATTTTTAATTTTTAATACATTTTAATCTATTAATAAAAATAAAATTTAAACATTGGCAAGGATATGAAATTTGAAATTTTAAAATTTAATTAATTAATTATAGTGGAATATGTGTGATTTATTTATATTAGTATTTTTGCTAAATTATTATGTCAAGGTTATTTTAAAAAATAAAGACAAATGAATTTTCATCTAAGAATTATTCCAAATATAATTTTGTGGAATTCAATTGAAAATTTTAAATTGTAGCATACCAAATATGACAAATTTATTTGGGAACCGTTTGGAACAAATAAACCTGATTGTAGAATTCATTTGTAAATGAATTTCAAATTTCATGTTCTTGCAAATATTTAAATTTTATTTTTATTAATAGATTAAAATATATTCAAAATTAAAAATTTATTTGAATTAGTCATATACAATAGTAATTTCATACTCTTTAAAAAAAATATTGAAAAAAATAAATGAGAGCAGTTTAGTTAATAATATTAGAATGAAAGGGCAGTTTAACCAATATAAATATTAATGAGTTAATATGTGAAATTCATTTACAAATTTCAACAATTTTAATAGGATTTGAATTAAACTAATCAAATTCCATGAAATTAATTCATAGAATTTAAATTCATATTCTTTTCATTTCAAACACAAAATTTTAGATTTTCAAATGAATTTCATAAAATTTTGTGAAATTTATTTGTTCCAAACGGGCTCTTATAAATGAATTCTACTTGGAATTCATTAATGAATTTTATAATAATAATTCATTTGTTCCAAACGGTACCTAATTGTTGCAATCCTATTTATATTAGGTAGGACAAATTCTAATTCTACATTGAAAAATATTCCTAATTAGCTTACACTCCAAAACTGAATAGTATTCCTATTTAGCTAAATCTATCTATCTATAATCTATATTTATAATATATATAAAAATACGAATTGGAGGGACATTGAATCTCTAAAAACACCCCTTATAAACTTCTAATTTAATTGCTAACAACAAGAATAATTTAATTATTTTTTAATTAGAAAATTTTTAATTTTGTTGGTATATTTATTTCTATTTGAATCTAAATTCTATTAAAAAGTTTAATCTAATCCTATTTTAATTATGATTTTAATTCATTATTATATTAATATTAATTAAAATTTTATTCTACCATACCACTATATATATGTTTAGTTTTAATTTTTTTTACTATGAAGTTTTAATTATTTTTCACTATCAATAATTTGTTTCTTCTGACTATTAAGAATTATTACTTTAAACTTTTGCTAATTTGGAATTATTAAATTTACAATTATATTTTCTTCTTGTGGTAAGTATTAAGTCTCTCTTTTACAAATTAATAAAATATTTTTTATTTATATAATTTAGTAATCCCTTTATTCTTTTTGTTAGTATTTAGAATTATAAATTTATAGATTTATAAATTTTTTTTAGTTTCTGCTTAAAAATTAGCAACAAAACTTTCTGTTTCTAAATAATAAACTAGGCGATTTTATTTCTGTCACAGGCTTGTGTTCAAGACACCTGAATTCAAAGACCATCCAATTTCATGATGATCCTCTCGGTGGATGATTCAATAGCGGATTTCCTTTTTATTAATTAACAAGGATTAGTAACGGAATTTTTCTATCTCCAATATTATAACCTAAATCATTTTTTATTAATTAATAAATTCTTTTTGTTAGTGCTTAGAATTATAAATTTATAGATTTATAAATTTTTTTAGTTTTTGCTTAAAAATTAGCAACGAAAACTTTTTCTGTTTCTAAATTATAAACTAGCCATTTCTATTTATGGATTAGCAACGAAATTTTTTCCATTTTTAATATTATAACCTAAATTGCTTTGTATTAATTAACAAGGATTAGTAACGGAATTTTTCTATCTCTAATATTATAACCTAAATTATTTTTTATTAATTAACAAATTCTGTTTCATTATTCTTCAATCGCTAACAGTTGACAAAATGATTACAAACGGGTTAGCAATGAAATTTTTATTTATTACTAAAATTTATAACTAAAATTGATATCCTATTCTGTAAATCTAAAACTCATTTTATATTTCTTTCAAGTTGCATTCTTTAATATGTATATTCTTTATTTTCTCTTTTTCTTCCTCTCTTTTATTTTATATTTTATTAGTAAAGTTTAAATTTTATTTGGATTGTAGAATTAATATTTATAATAGTAATATTTTTTATTTTTTTATTTTCAAGTATATTGATGGAATCATGAGAATTTCAACATTCAAATTATAATATAATAAATTATAATTTTTTTTAGTATAGGGGAAAGGGGAATCGAATTTGAATTTATTATCAAGTTGTATATGCGTTTACCATTAGACTATGTCTTGGTGTGCATAAATCATAAATTTTTTGCTTATATAAAAATTCCAAATTTCGTTTATATTTTATTAGTTTATTAACAATACCATTAATGATAATTTAGTTACATCTTAATTAGGGAACATTGGATTCCTAAAATGTCAATTTTTAATTTATAAATTGACAAAAATATCATTAAGGACTTTAATTTTATCGATTGAAAAATAAATATAATTTAATTTTGATTAGTTATATTAATTTTCTATTTGAATATAAATTCTATTAGAAAGTTTAATCTAATTTTAAATAGAAAATTGTTTAACACCTAAAATATAAAATAAAATTAAAAATTATAATTATAGTTATTGGCATGATTAAAAAAATACATACATATAAAGTCAATTATATATAATTTAAAATTGTCAATTTTATCCTATGAAAGAACATTGCAACATGATAATATTACGATGTCAAAATTTTTTATACAAAAGTTCGTAATATCTTTCAATATCATATTCAATCTCATTCTAATAATGATATCCATTTATTACTTTTATTATATTAATATTATACTATAATTCTATTGTAATTATGAATTTATTCTATTATACAATTATATATATATATATATATATATATAAGTTTAATTATTTTTTACTATTAAGAATTTATTATTTTTAACTATAAAAAATTGTTACATTAAGTTTTTATTAATTTGGAATCACTGAGTTTGCAATCATATTTTTTCTTGTAATAAGTATAATTTTATTATATGAATTAATACCACAATCTCTATATTTAGTATTATATGTATTTTTAATCATATATTGATTTTATATTTTAACTCTTTCTATTTGTAAATTAATAAAATAATTTTTATTTATATTTCTTATATAAAATCATTATGTTGAATCAAATATGCTATTTTAAACTAGAATGATCTACCGCCAAAAAAAAAAAATTCAAAATATTAGATATTATTATTTACATAAAATAAAGATTAATGCATTAATTATGTTGAGATAAAATTGCATTGCAACTCTTGTATATTAAATTAATAAATATAAATTATATCTATATATGTTAATTAGTTTAATTAATAAGAACATAAATTAGTAATTACATTTTATTCTTATAAGAATTTCAAGAATTATAAAAAAATTAAAGAGAGCAAATGATAGATTTTTTTTACTTTAAATTTAAATTTTACATTTAATTTAAATTATTTCGTCAATTTAAAATATTATTATATTTTAAGTATATTATAAATAAAAGATTAACAAATAAATAAATAACGAATAGAAATTAAAGAGTGCAAATATGTGCAACGCACATTCGAAAAAAGCTAGTCCTAAATAAAGAAAGAAAACTGAAATTATTTCCTGATTAATCAACAGTCCTTAAACAAAGAAGGAAACTAAAAGAAAACTTCTTAGATAGTCTTGGATGCTCCTGCATCAATCAGACTGAACCAAACCAGTTCAGTTTGATTGATTGATTTCTCACAAGAAATTTGATTTTTAAGCTCACAACAGGAAGATGTTCCGCACACCCAATTTTTTCACTCGGTTGTAGCCAACAGTTGATGGTAACCCATCATCAGCTCATCCATAGCCATTTTAAACTCACAACCTTTTGGACCCAAGATGATAATTTCTGTAAATATTGTCAAAAATATTTACTCCAAACAGAAATGAAATATATATAATTTTCCATTTTATTCCAGCCGCAGTTATGATTCTCAATACATATTTTTTATAACTTCACCATCACTCCATCAGTAACACAAGATCAAACCAGAAAATGACATTATCCGATGGTATAGGGGCATTGTACTTGAGATGTGATGACTTGTCTAATCATATCCTTCGGCCCTTTGATCATTAAGCAGGAAAAAACTATGATAATTCTACATAATGATACAGGTTAATCACTTACAGACAGCAAACCTCATTCGAGGGAAATTGATTTGTACTTCTGCATTGTGCTTGTTATCGCTTGTTCAACAGGCAGTCTCTCCATGCTTGATGCTCCGTAAAATCCATGCACTCCCTGGGTTCTCTTTAGTATAAATTCTGCCTCTGTAGGACCAGATATAGGACCTGACAATTTGTTGGACAATAATATTTAGTCAATTGTACAAGATTTGCTACTAATACCAGTAGCTAAATTGGGGAAGAAAATTGATCAACCAATAAAATTAGAAGTATTGAAAGTGATTTTGAACGCTGGAGGTAATAAAAGAACAAAAATGAACAGCAAAACTAGAAAAGATTTGCTTGGCATTGTTGGATTTATTTGAGTTCAAAACAGCAGCATGTTAAATATGATGGTTAGGGCAATTAAAAATTATTTTTAAAGTGAACACGACATGTTCCGATCCTGAAAGTTCCAAAAAGTTCGAAAGTTCCAATTTTTTTTGTTTTCCAACATCTAAAATGACGCTTTTTGAAAAATAGGTTACAACCTCAAAGGCAAACAAAATTAGAGTCAGGATGAGCCCAAGCACAACTACAAATAATCGAATTCTGTATGTACCTCCATGGCAAAGCACAATTATACTGGGGTTGATGTAATGTGCGGCGTCTGCAATTGCTTGCACACGAAATATGCTTTCCTCCAGTGAGACAGCTGTTTTTGCACCAATAGAACCTGATGTAGTAAGCCCCATATGGGCCACAATGATATCAGCACCAGCTTTCGCCATTTCCACAGCTTCATTATGGTTAAAGGCATAGGGGGTTGTCAAAAGACCCATGTTATGTGCTTTTTCAATCATTTGGACTTCCAAGCTTACCACAAGGAAACCAAAAATAGAAGTTATAAGAGGAAGTACATAACCAAATATTAGCAGAATCTCATTAGAATAACATTGTTCATAAGACATACCCATATCCCATTCCTGTCTCTTCCAGATTTTGTCTAAAATTACCATCAAACAGCCCAACAGTAGGAAAATTTTGTACCCCGGAGAACCCAATTGACTCCAGCTGCTTAAGGAAGTAATCCATTCGGCGAAAAGGATCGGTTGCACATACGCCAGCAAGAACTGGTACCCCCTTCACAACCTAGAATTGTTCTTTAGCTAGTTTTAAATTCAGCAGTACTGTGATGGGATTGATTAAGATTAAAAATACGTAACATAATCCACATCAAGTTAGTAAATAAAACATATCATCAACTACCTGTAGTGCGCACACATGAACACAGAGACAAAGCCATTTCATTTTCAGCCCAGAAAACAAATTAAATCTTTGAACATTTTCTCCAGTCTTCAATTTGCAAAAACCAGTTGAATTTAAAAGTTCAACGTTAGAGTGCATTCAGTGTTTCCTGAAGTAACAGACAAAGACCATACATATCAAAATTATTTTCCTGTATGTCTCTAGGTCTGCTTATTCAAACACTTAGACTCCATTTATTTCTGGAGAATAATTGACATGGAATACATTTTTCAGATTTTCTGATGTTTGGGATGCTCAGAGAAAAAAAAAGTCAAAGAAAACTAAATCATTTTAAAAGAAAATGACTTTCCCTTCTCAATGAGGAAAACATTTTCCAGATATTTAGAAATCTATTATAAAAATAAAAATATACATCTATATTAACCTATTTATTACCATTTATCACAATTATTGATTATCCCTAACAACCCACCAATCAACGATTGCTGTCTAATAAGGTATCAAATGAATTGTAATTACAATTAACACGAGTAAAAAAGATATATGAGTTAATGTATGTTCTGAAGTCAAAAGTATCATAATTTTTTTTTATTTTCAAAAGGGTACAACAAATTCTATAATGAATTCAATTTCCGATTTCAATTCCAGTGAGAAAGAGGAGAGCTAGACAAAAGACCTACGTATCTCGAATTCTTTAGAGGGTATAGCTAAACCGGAAAGAAAGACTCCCTAGAAGGTCTTTAAGCATAAAAGAGAAGGAGCGCTCACTTGTACACTGACTAGGAGAAGAGTAAGGGCTGGGCTGATTCAACTAGTACCGGTTACGTCCTTCTTTCAAACATCGTTTGATTGAACATTAATTTTAGGTATTTTTATACTCCTTCAAATTAGAAATTTTAATATTTTTTAATTAATTTTCAATATTAAAACCAAACAACAGAAAATAAGTTATTAGAAAAATATTTTCCAAAGATAAGTTATTTTCCAGAAATAAATAGGCCTAAATCAATATGACTGATTATTTCAGTTTGGTACATAAGACAGATAGCACTAACGCTCAGTCATTGTTTGTTTATGCGTCTTCTCTTTACACATTGCAGAACAAATGCTATGACATAGAGAATATAAAAATAATTAACACTTGATAATTTTTCCCTTTATTTAGTGCCAGAATTTAACAATAAGTATATCAAACAGAGAACACTGACAAAAACATTCTACTGTGCAACAGGAAGAAAGCTAAGAAAAAAAGAGGGAAATATGAAACATTTCACTTAAAACCATTAGCAATAGGAAGTAGGAAACTTACTGGTAAAACTTCATTGGCCATGTCAATTACTATTGCGTTAGCATCAGCAAAAGGCAATAAGCCTGCTAAGGAACCCCTTCCCGCCATGCGAAAGCGTCCTGAGTTGTATAGTACAATTAAATCAACTCCACCGGCTTCCTCAAACTTTGCTGATATTCCAGTTCCTGCACCTGCCCCAATTATGGGCAATCCTTTTTCTATTTGATCTTTAAGTTGCTGCAATATAGCCCGAGTCTTGTGCAAAGTTTCTGTTAAAATAGCAGTTATCTGATAGCTGGTAAGATTTTTCTTTAGATTTTCATTGTTCATAATTGTTTGGTTTTGCTAGCCATTTATGCCATACCTATATTTTTTGCATTGTTTGTGTTTAGAATGAGTACAAGCATTGTAATTTGTACTTTCTTGACATAACATATTAATCCTTTAAAAAGATCAGCAGTGCTTTCTTGTATGACAATATCAGAACCAAAATATTAACAACAAAATGGAGAAGTCCACTTAAACCTGTTCTGGCATCAGGATAGTTGCTTGGGCTGTAACAAATGGTCTCACATCTTGATGATTTCACATTGGAGACATTTTGAAGGTCATGACTAGGTTCGTGGCTACCAAGCTGGGGAGGACTGGAATACATAGAGTTCTCATAAATAATCTCTAAAAATGAGTTCACCAATGCATCTGCAAACTCTGAATCATTGACATGAAAAGGGTAGACCTTTACCTATCATTATCAACAAATTTCAATTTCATTGTTTGAAGCTACATTTAAAAGAAGAGAAGCTGAAACACATAGATATGGAACTCTTATATGCAAAATCTGATAACCAATAATGGTACCTGTCGATCTTCATTTGTCTGTATTAGATTCTGTAGTTCATTTACTAGAGCAGTAGTAGCCTCAGGATCATAAAAGGGTTTCCCAGGTGCATCCAAAGCTGAGATACCCTTTTGTGGCAAGCAAACACGGATTTTTGATGATGACTTATTGAGCTTATCTGCTATAAACCTAGCAAACTTTTTATTCTCTTCCACTGTTGTTCGCATGGGGGAAACCTGAAATTAATAATAGAAAAAAAATACATTAGACCAACTACAGGGTGAATCCAAAACTATTGAACAATGTGTTCCAACAATCATGCTGTGGAAAAGGGAGAAGATTGACTCATTTGTCATTTAGCAACACAGGTAGAAGGGCTGACAAGAATAAAGATAAACTAAAAAAACAGACATGAATTGCAGTTTCAACTTTCAAGAAATGATTCATTCCAATTATCATGCAGAAAAGCAATAGTATCCTGCTCAGTGTAGAGTTAATTCACTACAGAAACATCTGAAGAGACAAAATAATTGAAAGTAAAAAAATCCAGTTTCACATCAAAGCATCACCTGCTGATTGTGGATATGAATCTTTCTTTGTCGAAAATTAGGAGGGATTGCATCAGGAGCTCCAAAGTTCACCATATCCAAGGCTCCTACACTCAAGACCAAAGGAACCTTCTTCTCTAACATGGCATCGAAGCGGGAACTGTCACAAGCCATAACACCTCCAACTACATAATCTGCAACGTCTGTTGTAGTTATGTCTAAAACACCCTATATATGAAACCAACTGGTAAAACATGAATATAAAGAATAGAACAGAATATAGAAACAAACACAGCATCGTGAACGAAAAGTAAACCCCTCATAAGCAGTGGAGAAAAATCCATATCAAATTTGCCTATACGAAAGGCAAGCAGAAAATAATTAGCAAATAGATGCTTAGAAAGGTAAAAAACATAAACAAATACAAAGCATAATTCTATATTATTAATTGTTTTAAAAGGAAGAGAAAATTGATTTTGACCATGAGAAACGTGCGTATTAAGTTGTCAACTGGTGTGTGAACAATACCATTTGAAACTTTCAGGAATAAAATATTCTGGTTTTCAGAAGTCCTTGGGAAGTCAGAAATGTATAACTGTGGACAAGAAACTTGATGTTCTTTAAGTGATAAAGAGTTGATAGAATTCGATGATTGCTTATGCAGAGTAGAAAAATGATCAACCCAAAAAGGCATACTTTAGAAAGCATGCAACCTAAGTTTCAGTTCTGACTCGGTATACACACAAAACACACAAACTGAGGTTGGATTAATCTGTTAATAAATGAAAAAGCACCGGTTGGTTTAGCTCTATTAACAAGAAATGAATTTTACTGGAAAGTTTATCATGAACCACAAAGATGATTTCTTAAAGCTAAAATTATTTACCCCTTAAATTGTTTATTCACTTGCTCAGTATAAAAATTTCAAAAATTTTCACGAAATTTAATTGAATTCCCAGTTTCGATGTTTGGTATGTTAAAAGACATTCATTCAATTCCACAAATTTAATTCTATGAAACAGAACATAACTCAACCAAATTCTATTAAAATTAATGTTATTTTAAATGAATTCAATAAAACTTTACATAAATGTTTTATACAAAAATCACATAAATTAAGAGGATAGTCAACTGAATTCAACACTTCAATCTCATAACAACAAACTTGAATATTTATTTTAAATGAGTTCTGCTTTTTACAATGTTTTAGTACCAAACACAGCCTCAAGCTTAAAGCCATAAAATAGATATATTACAAAAGAAACAATACCTGTATGAATCCCTCTCGAACCAAAGATTCCATGGCCCTCCCTCCAACCCCAGTGGCGTGGAAAATTAGTGTCTCATAACCTTCTCTTTCCAATCTTTCTTTTACGGCATTAACACATGGGGTTGTAACTCCAAACATAGTTATACCAACGGTTAACTTCTCACTGCCAAGAGAAGAAACCCCACCTCTTCCAATCCTTCCAATAACCATTCCAGCAAAAGCAGCTGCAGCATTTGACAACACAACTCTACTTATACTATTAATCCCACAAACATCCACTACAGATGGAAACAAAACCAAATCTGATATCCCAATATAAGGTTCAGTTTGACCACTAGCTACAGTCGATACAATAATTTTAGGTAACCCAAATGGAAGTGACCTAAAAGCAGAAGATAATAAAGATGTCCCTCCACTACCTCCAATGCCAATAGCTCCAACAACTAAATTACCCTTAACAGCTTTCTGTAAGAAATTTTCAAGCGCTTTACTCATTACAGCAACAGCTTGGCCTCTATCATCAGGAATCAATTTTTGAGTTTCTTCAAGAACTTCATTTCTTGAAACAAATTTAAAATCCCCAATGCTTTTAGTCTCCTTCTTACCCACGGAAACATCAACAATTACAACATCTACCTGCCAGCCATTGACATTTACAGATTTTAGAATGATTTTTTATTCATTCATTTCTAAAAAAAATATGGAAAACTAAAAGAGAATGAAGTTACCTTGGAAGATGAACTGAGACTGGATCTGACGGACTCGGAGAGAAATCGGAGCTCGTCAAGCTTCGTATCGGCGGTCCCGACACAGAAAACTCGAGGAGTGTTGTGTGCAGAAGCCATTCCTGCTCTGTTCAAGCAAAATCAAATCAGTAAAAAGATTGTTTAGCTCTCCTGATTCTTTCAAAGATGCTTCGTTTTTCAGATTTTGACATTTCACCGGCCACGTTATCTATAGGTTTGGGGCTTTTTTCTTTTTTTCTTATTTTAATTATGGCATCGGACTGTTATCAGAGACCGCCTCAAACTCAAAATTTAATTATAATTAAGATTTTTGCCCAATTTTATAAGCGTATTTAATTAAAATCGAATCGGAAAGCTTTTCAGGTTCGAGCATTTTTTATCGTACCCTCGAGAATGTTTGCCTCCAGTTTTGTGGAGCAACAAGGACATGACACGTGTAAAAAATCGAAATTTGTAGTGCAACCAGGTGACCCCTTAGCCAATAATAAACTTAAAATGAAACGTAGGGAATTGATAGCCATGCAGTGTTTCTCTCCATTTTTTTAACTCATATTTTATTTGTTTTTCCTATTAAAATGTGATATAGGAAAATAAAAAAGAAGCTAGGCTTATGCTTTTATTTCATTTAAATATTTTATTAGTATTAGTAAATCTATAATTTTAAAATATATTTTTAAGAAAAATTGAAAGTTTGATCATTCTTATATTTTTCCAAAAATGACTCATGGACTGTGTTTTTTTTTCTTTCTAATTTTAAAGAAATATTTAAAAACATAGGCATTTCAAATTTTAAATAGAAAAATATATTCGTTTTTTTAACATTTTATAAAAAGAAAAAATTTCGTAAAAGATACATATTTGCAGTAAAAGTTAATTCGTTTATAAAACAGTGTGCAATTTAATTAACACGTTGTAAAAAAACAAAGAGCGTTTCCATATAGGATGCCGTTGTTAATTAATAATAACCGATTGGTCTGTTTTTTAAAAATCTGTTGGTAGTCTCGAATTTACTTGTAATGCCATTGTTAAGTTCAAGAAAGAGATAATCGTTTGGTCGTTTATCAGTCACTTTAAAGAATAACATATTTGTAAATCTCAACATCCACCAACTGCAATGCATCTATAAGCGCGCGGTAGCTTTAGTTAACTTAAATGCTATTTCACAAAATTAGCTATTTTCATAATTTATATATATCTTAATAGCATTTAGATATTAATTATTTAAATAATTTTTTATAAAATATTAAAAGTTAAATTATTATACGAGTTAATTTTTCATAAAATATTATCTTTTATATTTATTTATACTACATATTAAAATAGGAATGAGGACTAGAATAATGAAATCGCCGATATTATCTTTATAAAATTTTTTATTATCTTAAAAGTAACCTTAATTTTAATAAATTAAAAATTTTAATTTAAAAATATATATAATATAGATAAATAGATATAGATAATTAAGCACTTTAAAATTTTAAATTTTACTAGTATTATCTTATTATGTCTAATTATATTTTATTTGATTATATTATTATGTAAAATTATTAATAATAATTTAATTATTTCTAAAAATTTATTATAATTATAATTTATTTTTTTATCAGCAATCATTAAATATTATTAAAAAGAAAATCTTGACAACTAAAACTAACCCTTGGCCAAAAGGCCAAACCCATTACACCCACACCTACAACGCAAGTCACCAAAAAAAGAAAGAAACACAATAAATCAAAACAAAGGAAAGAAACACAGTAAACCAGTAAACAGCTCTTAAGACAAGAGCCGGAATACAGTAACAAGACATGATTAAAAAACAAAAGTAGCACACCCAACAGACGCAGTGCCAAATAACCAAAAATGTAACTCAATAATCAAAACACCAGTAAACCAAAACACAAAAAACTAAACAGCAAGATCCTAAAACAAAGGAGATCAAGGAACAAAACTTGATTAAATCCAGACAAAAAAAGGAGACGCAGCTGATACCCCATTTTTACCTAAAGAATTAGCAAAACAATTTTCATTTCTGGAGGTAAAGACAAAATCAATTTAATTGAATTGAGCTATCAAGTGATTAAACTTTTTAAATTTTCACAACCATTTCCAATGTCTATTTTGCTTTTGAAAGATCCATAACAATACATTTTTTTAATTCGACTCCACGATCAAGGGGCAATGTTTTATAGTAGAAAGGGAGAAAATCTCAATGGCTGCGAAAATAACAAGTAACTCAGCTTCATTGGAGTTTAGAATCCTAACTGAATGAAAAAAATGCATTTCACTATACCACTATTATCTCTCAATCCATGAATTGATCTAGAATCTAACAAGTCCCAAGAATCCATCTAAAACCTCCTTTGAAAAATGGCTTCAAGTAGGAAGAACCTACTGCCACAATATCTTGCCAAAAAGGAGACATTTTCTTCCAAAACTCTCTATCCAAATCAACATTAAGCGGTCCTTCCTTTCCATATTGGAGATTAACACTCTCTTCCAAAGAAAGCTATCCTCTGCTTTGAAACTCCACCGCCATTTTTCCAAAAGAGCTCTATTTTTCTATTTAAAATTAGCAACACCCACTCCACCTAACTTTTTGCTTCTACACAATGATTTCATAACCATTCAATTAACTGGTTTGTCATTATAATTATAGTTTATAATTTAGCTTCAATATTATTGTTTCAAATAATATATGTAAATGAAGCATTTGAAAGTTTTTTTATATTTTTTAATTTATTTTAAATAAATATATTTAGATGATTCAAATTTGATTTAGAAAAGGTATATTTAAATTTTTGTAATTATAAATTACAATTTCGTTAGAAAAAATAAGATAAAATGTTATTATTTTCAAACATCTTGAATTTAATTATTAATAATTTATATAATTCAAATCTTATTTGTATTAAAGAATATAATTTTATTAATAATTTTTTAAAATTCTTCCACCATTTTGATTGGCTAAAGAAATAAAAATAAAAATAATTATTATTTATAAATATTTAATTTAATTTATTAAATTGCATTATTATTCTATTGTTAATATATATTTATTTATTATAAAAGATTAGAGTGAAAATTATTAACAAAATATGTGATTTAATTATAAAATGTATAATAGAAAGTATATGATGATTTTCATAAATCAATTTGATTTTTCCTTAAAAAAAATAAAAGCAATTAATATATAATAAAAACTGTATCAATCACTATATTGATATAAAACTAAAAAAATAATTACTGTATATATAAAGTGTAATATAATTTAACTACTCAATCTAAATAAGAATTTATACTTCAATATTATATAAATAAATAAAAATTAACTGAATACAAAGAATGCACATATAATAATTATAGTCAACGTGCAATGCATGTCATGAAGAAAACTAATAACCTGTAGAAGTCAATTCAAATGATATATTACCGAATATTATAAAAAATAGTATTTAGTAAAAATGTCAAAAATTACTTAAAAAAATGATTGCCACGTAAAACCTTAATATCTACTTGAACAAAGAATTTTACCATCACAATTATTTGATTTTTTTTTTTTTACCTATATAAAAAAGAAAATGGATATATTATTAGTAAGCTTTTGATATCAAAGGAATATACGAAATAAAAATATGTATTTAACATCAAATTAAATAATTTGAAGTATTTTATTCCTTTTTCTTTTGTTTTTGCAAGTGATATCATCCACGGAATGAATATGACATTCAAGCGAAACCCTTTTCTTTTTCTTTGATACTCAGAAATGAGTTCGTCACATTACGGAGCATGATGGGCTGGGCTCATAGCCCATTGGAACGACAACAATTCGCTGGCATTGTGTACAGGAGGGGGGATAATGGACTGGGTCGGGCTTTTTTTGCTCGGGCTTTTTTGCATCTTGTTTGGGCGGAGGAGGAGGAGGCCCAATGCTCACTACCTCTGCATGTTTTCCTGCTTTTCTTACACGGACTATAATGTCGTATGGATCTGCAGTTCCTGTTACCGTTAATGTCCCCTTGGCTTCATCAACTTCAATCTTATCTACACCTAAATAATAATATACCAGGAAAAAACAATAGTCCTTACCTCATGAAAGTGTTTACTATTATCTTAATCAAAATGGTCAGAATGCTAATTAAAAATAAATGACGTACGAACTATTTTGAATTATTATTTTATTTACTAAATACAATTAAACTAAAAATGTATTTAATTGTTACGTGATGACATTTAAGTTTTAGTTTGACCAATTGTGTACATTTGAAAAAATATATTAAATACTTCCTAACGTATTGCTCCATCTCACTTAAAAAAAAAAGAAAAAGAAGTATCGTTCTATCTGCTCATTTTTTTTTTTTTTTTGGCTTATGTAGATTAATTTGTGAAACAACCCATTCTATTTTTTTTTAAAATATAAATTATTTTTAGAGGTGCAAATAGTGGATTCCGTCAAAACCAAACCAAGTATGAAAAACTCTTTCATATCTACATTGACTCTACTAATTAAAAACCAAAATTGAATCAAACTAAGTTAGATTTTTTTTTTTATTTTGAATTATTTTTAGGCAATAATTAAATTTGATTTCCATTTTAAGATGAAAAACTTTGGTTTTTCCAATTAAAATCAAATACCAATTGAAAATTGTAAAAACCATCAAACCAAATTCGTTATTTAACTAGCTTATGCTCAGCCTTAGAATTTCCTACAAGTTTTTTAGAAGTTCTTGAACTTCCAATCTCTTCTTCAAGAAAATGAAATTTGGATACATTACCAAGATGTTTTAATGTTTAAACTCTGTTAGGTTTGAGAAAGAAAAGTTTTTTACAATACAGTGTCGAGAAAATTTGAAATTTAAAGTAAATGAACTAATTAAAGTAAAATAAAAATCACAAAACAATATATGAAAAATCTCGTATACAAAATGAAAAAATATATATATATACTAACCTTGAAGTGAAGAGACAGCTTTGAGGATCTTCTTCTTGCATTTTTGGCATGAAACATCAACCTTCAACACGGTCCTTTGTACCATGGAACTAAGCTAAGCTAAGCTCAACTTTTTCTGTAGAAATCTAAAACTTCACTAACAAACCCTAATGCCCTATTTATCATTTTTTTTCCATTTTATATTTCATAAAAGAAAGCAATTAAAGGAGAGGTTTGGTATAAAGAACGTTCGGGTTGTTCACCTTCCCAAAGAAATGTCTAAAGCTTTGTGTTCAGAAAGCTTGTCTTTTATGCAATATCTAAGTCTAAAACTTTGGTTATTTAACCCATAAATCCTGACTTTTGCTTTTGGCATTGGGAAATATTAATTGGTTTGATTCTGCAGGCGCGCGGTGGATAGAAATGCACCATATGTTGTAATCAAAATCAACAAGCTAACAACCAAATAGAATTGGTCAATATTTGTATTTTTCAGAAAAATTATAAACAAAATATTTCTTAACTGTTATCTAACTTTTCCTTATCTAGGGTTTGTTTTGTTTAACCATGAGAGTCCAGCTCATGTTCATTTAACGGTCTACATAATCCGAATATTTCTCATTTGCTCCGAGACCCATGGGATTAGTTATTTCTTTTATTAATGACAAATGAATTTTGAATTTAGGATTTGGATCCTTCCATGTTATTAGAAACATGATCAATCTTGTTTGTAAAGTCCCAACCTTTGAATGCAAAATTGTCTAATAGAATTGTCTAACTCAAGCTTTATTTTGAAAATCTATTTGCCATTGCTCTTTACTTTTTAAAATATATATTACATTTTAATATAAATAATTTTTTTTTTTAATTTTAATTTCTTTCTCCTTCCTATACTATCTCTTCTTCGTCTCAACCCACCAACCCCCCTTCACCATCACCCACTATCATCATGAACATTTTGATTGAAGTCAACACTTTTAATTTTGATAGTGTGCAAATAACTATAAATTTAATAAAGTGGAAAATCTGATACATTTCCTTTATACGAAACAAATAGTCAACTGTGAAATAATTGGACTCATACGTACATCTCTAATCCATGAAATGATTGATCCAACTCTAGCTGCAATCGTTCGATTGAACATAATTAAAGGCAACCCTTTTGTTCTATAGAAAGAGAATAGAGAGAGAAAGGAACGGAAGAGAGATGGAAAAAAAAATCGGAAAGTGTACTTGTATGCTTAATAGATTTTAAAAGAATTATTGAGTTTGACGAAATTGAATAATTTTCTAAAAGTTATTCTACATAGAGTTTTATGAAATTAATGAGACATTTTTTAATTGATTTTGATGAAATTATGATGACTTTTATATATTCAATCAAAATTAATTTCAAGATCTAATTTACCAAATTCAAAGGTTTTGGAGTCTAATTGAAAAATAATGAGGGATCAAAATGCAAAATACGTCGCTCCTAAATTATTTTTTTCCTCATTAAAAATCTTACCACCACCTATAGCGAAAGACTTGCAATAGACAGCGTTGTCGGCTGCCATCTCATTCTCCTAAAACAGTCGCGATATAGTTAGAAGACCACGAACTTCTTATCCCTTAACTGAACGGCGACTGTTTGTGAAAAATTGCGGGTTTATATATATATATATATATATATAAACCAGCAATCACTGCTAGCCAAGAGCTGCCCCGGTTGCCGGAGTTCGGACAAGGAGGCGACACACATCAAGACAAGCTTGATGCATGGCCTCGGCCTGCAGCTCACGAGCCTAGCGGTCAACCACAACAATGACAGACTATGACAGACTGTATTCTTAATTTCTTCAAGTATTTCAAAGCTTTTATAATTTTTTTTATTTCATTAAATCATTGTTTCATTGAAATCAACCTATGAAAATTCCAGAAAATAATCAAATTAATTCTCAAAAAATTACAGCAATATTAATATTAATTTTTGTTAAAATATCAAATTCTCAGCACATGAATTAATTTGAAATTAATCTAATAATTAATATATTATTTTACATCTTAAGGGGTGGGATGGAAGTGATGCAGATATTTTAGGGTATTCGCTCCATTTAAATAGGATATAGATAGTTACAAATGAATTTGAAATGGATATAGATAGTGTAATTATTACTCATAATGGATACAGATAGTGTAATTACTACCTATAATGGATACAAGTAAAATACAGTTATAGATATTTGAATATCCGCTACTCATTAACCACTATATTAAATGAGTTCAATAGTGTGTACTTGGGGGTATCCTATCCATTATTAGTGAAAAATATATTTTAAATAAATTTAAATTTGAATAATTTAAAATTCATGGGTATCCTATCTGTTTGAGAGGTACTTTAACTGAGTTTTGAACATATATAAATAGTAAAACTTTAAACGGGTTCAAATCAAGTACTTAAATGAGTATTCAAATGGTTTTAAAATAGACACAGGGTAATAAATTTTAAACGGATAACTGTATAAATAGTTTAAAATTTGCCACCCTGCTTCCATCCTAATAAAGGGATGTATTTGATTTTAAAAAATTTTTAAAATCTCTAGATTGAAAGATGGATTTGTAAATGACTTTTCTATTCATATCTAACTAGCACTCTAAAATCCAATGAAATTAATAGTTTTATAAAATCCTTCAAAACTGCAATTTTTGAATACCATCAAATTTGAATAGACTTTAAAAAGTTTTAATTTAATTCCATTAGATTTTTATGATTTTTATAAAAATTTGAATTGAATACCATAAAATATTAATAAACTGGAATAAAATCTATATTGAATACTATTAGAATTTTAAAATTTTTTAAGATCTAATAGAATCTTAATTGATCCATCCCTAATATTTTACCGATAAATTTTATCAGGGAAACGTTTTTATTGATATTTAATGACAAAATTGCATCCGATAACAAACCTTTATAGATAAATTTGAATCTTATCAGTTATAGGTGAGCAAAATTTTGGCACCTAATTTTTAAGTCAATAATGTCTTTTCACTTATGTGAAGAGTGAGAGATATTAAGTTTGAATCCTCTCGACCACGAGTGTTTTCACTAATTTAGTGAATGAGACTATTTCTTATCGATAGTCCATAATGTTATTTTAGCCATTAGACCTCATAATGAATTAAATTAAATTATTTTTTAAATAAATACATATAGATAATTAAGCAATTAAAAATTTAAATTTTATTTTTGTTAAATTTATTTTTTAATAAATATATATAATAATAATATATTTAAAAATATTTTTATGTTTTAGTTATTAAATATTTAGTAATAAAAAGAAGAAAGAAAATATATCCTTTTATTAATATTCTTTTTTTCCTTTATGTTTGTAATGATTTGATTATATGTAATTTTTAAAAATAAAAATTTTAATATAATATATATAATTTTTTATTTAGGGGAGATAAAAAAGAAGAAAAAATATATTTTTTTATTAATATTTTTTATATTTGTAAGATTTGATTGATATATTTTTTTAAAAGTAAACTTTTAAATAAAATTTACATAATTAAACCTGAGATGATAAAAAGTTTAAAATTTTAATTTAAAAATATATATAATATTTTATTAATATATTTATATATCTATATATATTGAAACATTTTTTTGTTTGGTGAGTTTTGAAAGAGTTTTATTTTTAATAATAATTTTTTATTTTTTTATTACTGAATAATTTGTAATTACTATTATTTTAATTTAGTAAGAATTTTAAATCTCTTTGCAATAAATATACTGTCTACTTATGATTAAACATTTTAAATTTCTTGATATTTTTTCTTTTATATTCTAAATCTTTTTTATTTAAAAAAAATGGTGTTTAAGAAACTGAAAAAAAACTCAAACTATATAGTTCTGTTTGGATCAATTTTTGATATTTCAAGAATTTGTGTGTGCATGTGTATATATTTCACTGAGTAAATAATACTGCTACCATAGTCAAAGTGACTTATATTATTAATTCAAATTATCATCTCATTTTTTTTTCTTTTCCCTACCAGTAAAAAGTAATTTATTATTATTTTTTATTATAGTTGTATATAGATATTAATTTAGAGTTAAAGGTAAAGATTGGAGATTAAATAATGACTTGATTTTTTTTTGGACACTTATTATAATTTTAAAATTTTCATTTGTAAATTAAGAACTAAATGATTAGGTTTAAGGATTGAGTTGAACTTTATTCTGAAACTACTTGATTATATGAAAACAGAATTAAGTATATAAATAGTCTTGTAGTAAGTAATTTGCATGTCAAAGTGCTATATAAAATAATCACTTATTTTTACTTTAATCCAAATAAAATTTATGTTTAAATATTATATAGATAAAAAATTAAATATATAATGAGTATAGTAAATGTGCAACGCATGTCTTACAAAAAACTAGTAATTTATAATACAAATAAAAAAAAATCAAAAATCTATTTTTTTGCTAATTGTTTTATTGTTGTATTTTATAAATCGCATTTAGTATATTATTAAAAGATCTATTTCCCACAGATTGCTTTATTAGATTATTGTGTTATAGAAATATTAATGCAATTAATCTATTTACATAATTAAAAAATTTAATTAATGATATCTAGATTTCTGTTAAAGTTTACAATTCATAAAATTTTTTATGATTTAAATAATTTAAAATGGATAAATATAGATAAATATTATTCTTGATTTAATTACTTAATTCAATATAGATAAATATTATGTTCAATTTAATTACTTAATTAAAAAGTTTATCTAGCTTTGAGTTAACATTTATAAAGATACCATAACTTCAAGAAGCCATGGCTTCAAAAAACAGAGTGCAAAGGAAGTTTGAATAAATTGCTGAGCAATAAGCAACCTGTTAAGTGATTATATGTGATAGATAATATAAAAAAAGTACAATGTTACTGTAAGTACAATGAAAGATGTGGTATTGGTGACAAATAAATTGGCTACGAGGGTGAATAGTATAGTAAAGTGGTGCTCTTTATATTGATTGGATATCGTCTGCTTCTCAAGCTCTAAGTTTTTTTCGATTAGCAACCATCCAAATTATCTGTGTAGTTAATCTATCACAGTGATTTCAATTTCTAATAAATACCCGACAAAGAAGAAAAAGATCGTAAAAAATGGAAAAAAAAAAAAAAGATAGGATAAGGTTGTTCATTTAAAGATAATCTTTTAAATTTAAAATTCAATAGATTGTTTTATTGTAGATAATTTTTAAAAATTATTTAATTGTTATGAAACTATATAATATAATGGATATCCATTAAATTTATTAAAAATATTATTTATTTATCCAAAAGTTATAGTCTTTGAAATAAAGGGTTGTGTTCTTTAAGATGGATGATTATATCCTTTTAAGTGTAAGATTATGTGTTTTATAGATGACTTTTATATCTTATAAATAATCCATTAATCTTATGGATTGGATAACTAAGATCCTAATACATAATCAATTTCTTTCTGCTCTCTCTTATCTATCTATTATATTTCTATATATACTTTTTATTTATTACATTTCATAATACGTTATCAATATGAAACTCTAATAGAATAATATGAATTCATTTTACTACATCTATGATATTGTGAAGTTGGTTTTTTTTTCAACATTGGTTAAAAAGATGATAACTTATGTTTTGCAACAACCAAAGTTAAAAATTGCATATCTAAAGTGATTCACAAAGATAATTCTATATATAATTTTAATATCTATATATTTTAAATATGAATTATACATATAAATTTAAGTTTAGATTTTATATTTGATTGATTATTATATAGAATATAATTTTATAATCAAATTAGTATGATATTTTTTTATCATGTCAATTCCTGTAAAATTGGATTTGTGACTTTTAATATATTAATTATGAATTATTTATCTTTATATCTGGATATTATATGTTTTGTGGATATAATAAGGGAAAAAAATCAAGAAATCAATTGAAATTGCACTACATTAATACTTTTCTTTCACTAGATATTTAATAATTAAATATCTACTTATTTTATTTATAAAATTTAATAAAATTTTATATTTTTGAATATGCTCCTATAATAGCATCATTGAAAAAAAAAATTATAATACATCGATTATGGATTTAAAATTATTTTCACTTTTTTTTGTTATTTACATAAGATTTATTTTCATTCTCTAGAGTGAATGAAATAGTATATCACAATTTTGGATATAAATAAAAAATAATGACATATGTATCGTTATGATACAAAAGATGCCAAGACATAAATTCACTGAATTGGATTTCATATAATATTAAATGCAAGTGTAAATAGTGATGAAAATATTTTTATTATTAAAAATATTAATAAGATTATTTTTGAATTACTAATCCTTATAATTGTGAAAATCACGAGTAATCAAAATAAATATTACCACTAAAAGTGATAAAAGATAATATATATATGTAGATTACGTACTTATTGTACACCATAATATATGAAAATGAATTTTGATTTTGATATTAAAAGCATTTGAAGTGCAAATATTATTATTTAGAGAGATGACTTTCATGTACAATATATTATTATCTTTTTTATCTTGAAGATATTCGCTAAAATGAATATCATATGAAAATAATAATTATATAAATATAGTTGTAAACTATAAGTTTACACATTAAAATGTTTTTATTATTTAGCAAAGATCAATTGTTTTATCTCGGATTAATATTTATGCAAAAAAAATTAAACTCTTATGTGGATATTTATTAAAAAATCAAAAGTTTTTTCGAGTCTAATGATTTTTAATGGTTGTATTCATATATATATATATATATATATATATATATATATATATATATATATATATATATAAAAGTACAAATGGAGGGGGAAAACATTTGGTCTCCAAAACGCCCCTACGTATTCTAATTGATAAAAAATATTATTAAGGATAATTTAGTTTTAATATCTAAGTTGGGATCACATTATATTTATTTTCCTATTCTAATTATTATTAGTATAATTTTAATCTAATCATATTCTAATTAAAAATTTATTCTTTAATACGATTCTAATTATCTATCTATAATATATATAATATAATCTATAATCTATAATATAAATAAAAGTACGAATGAGGGGAACATTTGGTCTCTAAAATGCCTCTATGTATTCTAATTGATAAAAAATATTATTAAGGATAATTTAGTCTTAATAGTTAAGTTAGGACCACATTGTGTTTATTTTTCTATTTTAATTATTATTATTATAATTTTAATCTAATCCTATTATAATTAGAAATATTATTTAATATGATTCTAATTATCTATCTATAATATATAAAAGTACAAATGGAGGAATATTTGGTTCCCAAAACGCCCCTACGTATTCTAATTAATAAAAAATATTATTAAGGATAATTTAGTCTTAATAGCTAAGTTAGGGCCACGTTGTGTTTATTTTTCTATTATAATTATTATTATTATAATTTTAATCTAATCCTATTATAATTAGAAATTTATTATTTGGTACGATTCTAATTAGAAATTTGTTCTATCATACCAATATATATACCTATTTAGTTTTGATTATTTTTCGCTATCAATAATTTGTTGCTTTTACTATTTTGAATTGAAATCATTAAGTTTGTGGTCATATTTTCTTCTTGTAATAAATATTAACTCTCTCCATTTATAAATTAATAGAATAATTGTTATTTATATTTATTATAATTTAGTATCTTTATATCTGTTTATTTATTTTTAAAGTTATAAATTACAAAATACACACAAAATATTTTTCTTCCTGCCTTATGAGACTAAGATGGACTTAAGTCCTCCTATCTGCTGACTCGAACTCTAGGAGACACTCGGACTTCTTGATGCTTTACATTATGATATAATAAATCATAAACAAAATAATTATACCAGTGGCCATGCACAAGAATCACACAATATATAATCCAGTCACATAATACCTAATATTTCAATCAAATAATCTTAACATTACTTCTAACAGAAGTTGGAGAAATTGAAGCTTATTATGAAATTGAATTTAGTAATCCTTATGATTATATTTTTTGAAGTATTATTTTTACAACATATAAGTAAATATCTTTTTTAGTTATCGTTATGATATTACACTTGTGGAGATATTAAAGATATTCAAACTGTTAGCAAATAAGAATGATATTTATTTCAAATATTTTATGAAATATTAGTGATTGATTGTTGTAACATTTTTAATTAGATATATAATATCTATGAATAATTTTATAATATTTTTTAATTTATTTTATAGGTATAATGTCAATTTCAGTATAGTTGATACATATAATAAACTTTTAAAATAAATAAAAAAAATTATATAATGAGTATAAATAACGGGTATCTACGTGCAACGCACGTTCTAAAAAACTAGTATATATAAAAATACGAATGGGAGGAATATTGGGTTCCTAAAATACCCCTATGTACTCTAATTGATAAAAAAAATATTATTAAGGATAATTTAGTCTTACTGCAATGAGATAATTTTTAATTTTATTAATATTTTATTTGCAATAAAGATAATTTAATCCTATTTTAATTAGTAAACTTTTAATTCTATTATGATTAGGAATATAATTTTTATATCTATAATATATATATATATATATATATATATATATATATAAAAGTAAGAATGGGGAACATCGAGTCCTTAAAATGCTCCTATGTACTCTAATTGATAAAAAATATTATTAAAGATAATTTAATTTTATTGCAATGAGATAACTTTTAATTTTATTGATATTTTATTTGCAATAAAGATAATTTAATCTTATTTTAATTAGTAAACTTTTAATTTTATTATGATTAGGAATATAATTTAATAAAAATATATAATTTAATAAATATTAAATTATACATTTAAATTTATTGAACCCTAACTAACTTTTGGATTTTATACCTTGTTTATTTTTCTATTCTAATTATTAATATTCTAATTTTAATCTAATCCTATTATTATTATTATTAATTTAATCTCATTCTAATTAGAAATTTGTTATATATATATATATATATATATAGTTTTAATTATTTTTCACTAATTTATTGTTTTTGACTATCAATAATTAATACTTCAAGCTTTTACTAATTTAGAATTATTAAGTTTGAAATAATGTCTTTTTTTTATGGTAAGTATTAACTCTCTCTATTTATAAATTAATAGAATAGTTGTTATTTATTTTTTTATAATTTAGTATTCATTACATCCTCCTTATTTATGTTTAAAGTTATAAATTTATCGATTTATATATTCGTTACTTGATGAAACACTGTATTCAATAAATTAAATTAAATTAATAATAATAATAATAATAATAATAATAATAATAATAATAATAATAATAATAATAATCTAGATCTTTTATCCAAGCTTTTTTTTATCCAACTGGTTATAATATTTAATTTATTAATGTGAAACTAACTTAATTTGATTTAAAATAATAAACTTGATTTGAACTTTCTCTATATTTCATTGTATTAACCGGAATGAAAAAATTAATACTTGCATAACAATGTGAAAGTCTTTTCTCTAGGTTCCAATGTATTCAATTTATTAGTGAACTGTTGTAACTGTCGTTACATATACAAAGTATTTACAGAATAAGATTCAATATCTTTCTCTAGCTATCGTTACATAATTAATAAAATTTTTCTTACTTCGTCATGTTTTATTTTATTTATTTTTACTGATGCAATAAGGTAAATTATTTTAATTTTTTATTCCAGAAGCTAAACAAGATTATTCAATCGACACTCTTGAAGTAGGGTACAGAAAATGAAGTCTCAGATTATTAGTACTTAAGATTAACCCTACAGAACTTATCGGTCATTATCTAACATTAGAAATATAAGAAAGGTAATGTTTCTTGATTCAAAGGTAAATATTTTATTTAATTATTAATTTTGTGAAAGAATCAGATTTTATTTTATTTTATTAATTATGATTAATTTTTTCTATAGGGAATTCAAATTTTAGCTACTATGTTTAATAAAGCAACAAAACATTTCAAAAATTCTTTAGAGGTTGAAAAAACATATCTTATAACTAATAGACATGTTAGACCAATTCACGCTTCTTATTCTAATATTCACATGAAATTAGAATTGAATCTTAATAAATATATCATGTTAAAGGAGTATGAAAAATTAATTTTAAAAGAAATCTTGCAATATAAGTTCAACACATTAAGTGATATGAAAGAATATACCAGGGAAAAATAAGACAAAATTTTTAGGTTTGTTAATGTGAAACTAAATGTTTTATACAATATTAGTGATTTATCGTTGCAATATTTTTAACTGGATATATAATATTTATGAATAATTTTGTAATATCTTTTAAATTATGTTATAGGTATAATGTCAATTTCAATATAGTCTATACAAATGAAAAGATTATAGCTAGCATGTTTAATGAAATGGAAATATTAACTAGATGTAGGGTAGATAAATTCATTGAGTCATTGAATAAGATATACATATATAATCTTTTTGATTTACAATAAATCTTACTTTTTTTTTAGAATAAATCTTATATTTTTTAAACAATTAAAATGTATTCATTTTAATTATTTTAACAAGAATCTACGAGAAAAAGTGAATATTACAAGAGGTTGATTAGGTGCATCGATAAAAAATATAAATTCTTTTTTAGATTAAAGAAAGAAAAAGATGTTTACGTAACTAAGCAAAAAAAAGAAGTTTCGAAAGAAAAAAGAATAAGAACATGAAAAAAAATGGATCGTGCCGGTGGTGCCAAAAGCTACAAGACAAGAAACAATAAACGCGAGTTTCATGAAGTCCTATCTCTGGAGAATAACAAAGGTGTTGCAGTTGACCACAAATATGAGAGCAAGGGTAGATAGATATTTAGGAGAATTCTTGCTTCGAATTAGTGATGGAGAAGAGTAGATAAACAATAAGATAAACAAAATGATATAAGTGATGATAGTAAAGCATGATAATAATGAAACCAGCAAGAAGTATTCTCAGTGTTTGAAGAGAATGCAAACTTTGGTCAGTATATGACAAGTCATGCAATACTAGTAACAAAAATCAAATATGTCGATATCATGAATCAAAAGATGATAGAATTGTTCCCTGAATGGAGTAAGATTTACAACAGTTTCGATAAAACAATAGATGACACAAGCAACTACTACCAAGAAAAATTTCTTAATACTCTGTTGCCAAATGGATTGTCTCGACACAAGCTTGAATTGAAAGTCAACTGTTCGATAATATTTTAGAGAAATTTAGATGCCTCGAATGGCCTGTGTAACGAAATTAGTATAGAAATTTTGGAACCAATGTAATTCATGCTGAAATTATAGTTGGACAGCACTCAAAGAAGCAAGTATTCTTACCTAGAATACCTCTCTCTCCTATAGAAAATGAAGGATACCCATTCTATTTTAAGAGAAAGCAATTTCCAATCCGTCTGTGCTTCGCAGTGACAATAAATAAAGGTCAAGAGCAAACAATATCGAATGTTGGTGTCTATTCACTATAGAATATTTTCTCACACACAGACAATTCTATATAGCATTGTCAAGAGCGATATCAATGTCTACAACAAAAGTCATTGTAAAGTTAGATAAAAAAAAAGGAATGATGCAACATATACAAGAACGTCGTCTACAAATAGGTCTTGTTACCAAATAGGTAACAAAATATATTTAAAATTTTTATCAATAAGCTTAAAAAGATAACATTGTTCAAACTAATAATGATACTAATTTCAACTTTGCAGTTAAATAATTTATTGCAAAAGGCTAAATCACATATTAATACAGCAACTCTTCAAAATATTGGAGATTGACCAAGTAAATGAAACAATTGTAACCAATATTTATAATGAATAATTTATATCGTTATTTTTAACACTACAAGAAAAACGTCGATTAGCAATGGATTTTTAACAATGGACGCGTCCGTTTCTATTTAGCAATGGATTGGAAACGGATTAGAAATGGAAAATGATATTACATCGTTGACCGGCTTTAGGAACGAAATGGAAATGGATTAGAAACGGAATATTTAGAAATGGAAATTTTCATTTTAAAATTGACGGGAAACGTTTGTGTGAAGATTAGGAACGGATTAGAGACGGATTTAGAAATGGATAATAAATCCGTTGCTGTCTGAACAGGGACTGGTTCCTATTTATTAGAAACGGATTTGAAACGGAAATTAGAAACGAATATGTGGTCCGTTGCTAATGCATACAACAAGTATAAAAAAAATCTAAACCGCCGCCGTTTGAAGCTTGAATTTTTAGAAATGGACATGTAGTTTGTTGCTAATCAATAAAACAATTAAAAAAAATTGAAGGAAACGACGCCGTTTAAGCCATCCCCTTCTCTTAAGCGTTAAAGCCTAATTTCACAAATTCTTTGCTGCGTTCTCCTTTTTGTTGTAAAGGCAGCACTCTCCTCCATCTCACCCTCTCTTTCTCTTCATCTCTCACTGTCAGTCTGTTTCTCATCTCTTGTCTCTCTCTCTTCGTCTCTACGCAAGATCGGCGGCCACCAAGAGCTCCACCACCGCGCGCAGCACCTCCCGCGCAGCATCACAAGCCTTCCTCTGTCATTCTGTCGTTCTCCTTCTCTTACTGCGTTTGTTGTCCTTCTCCTTTCGTTCTCGTTCTCAATCAGATGGCAACTGTAAGGTGAGTTTCCATTTTGTTTTTCGTTTTCGTTTAGGGTTTACTGTGTTATCGTTTTTGTTTTCGTTTTCGTTTTGCTAAAAAAGCTATTCACTCACCTGGAAGTAACTTTTAATGATGGATTTTGTATGTGGTTTATCCTGTCTTGATGTTGACTCATTGTTGCTGTTTTTTCTTCTCTGCAGATGCTCTCATCTAATGATATTAATTTCATTGGTTAGACTGTTAAAATCATATTCCACGGAGAGGCCACCCTGAGAGTTTCGGATGGTAAAACTTGGTCTGCTGAGTACTACAATCTTGTGTGGAATGGAGTACTATTAGCTAGACTACGCAATGGTTGGAGGAAATTTGTAAAAAGACAATCACCTAGAAGTTGGTGATGTTTGTGCCTTTGAATTGATTAATTGCAACAATATTGAATTCAAAGTTACTGTTATGAGACATGTTGAAGAATAAAGTGAACCCAAACTTAATCAATCTGTTACTGCGGATAAATGATTTAGAAAACAGAACTAATTCTGCAGAAATTTTGCAGGTAACAAGAATCAATCGGTGGGCGAGACTAGTACTAGCAGGGAGAATGTTCAAGAGTCTCCAGCTTTGGATTCCCCCATTACTATTGAAGCTATTTTAGAGTTCTCCACTCCATATCCTTTCTTCACACTGGTCATTTCAGCAAGTGTCCTAGGGCGTTCCAATGTTGCAGCTGCAGCTGAGGAAGCCCATGTCACTGCTCATGCAGCTATTGAGGTATGTTTCTATTTGAAGTTTGACCTATGATTACAAAGCGTAACAGATCATTCTTTAAGGTCATTTATAGTCTCATTTTGGTAGTTGCGCAGTTGGTATGCTGTTAATAAAATCTTTTGTTAGTCTTTATTTAAATGTGAATATTTTTATGCAAAAGGTGGGTACTGATGTTTTCTGGATTTTTTTATGTGATATTTTTTCTCTTTTGATATTGTTAGTAGTTATTTTGGAGATTGTTTAAGTGACAGCAGTATACAATTAAGATGTTTTTTTCCATTGAAAATGTCATGTGTCATTGGACTGACTCTACCTTTCATTTATCTTCTTCTTTGTTGATGTATTGTTTTCCTTTTCTTGCCATTATATGTACATAAAGCAGTAAATAGTGGTTATGAATTGCAGGCATATGCATCAGCAGAAGCCAAGAGCAATACAGTGCTGCAGCTTCCAAAGATACTGTCATTTCACAAATTTGCAAGGCGAGAACAACATGCACAACTGGATGAATGTGATCTTAGAAGAAAGTGGTCTGGAGGTATCCTGGGAAAACAAGTTTGTATTTCTGAAAGACTCTAGGAATTGTAGAGTGGGACTGGTCTGTTAGATTTCTCTGCTACTTCCAACCCCAATAATTTGAAATTTTAAAATATCAGTTAATAACTTATTAGTAATTATGACGCAAAAAATGGTTTATATTTATGAGACATGAATGTACATATAATTATTTTAAATTTATATTAACTTTTTTTATTTGATTTTATGAATTGCCTTATTAGAAATGTATTAATTAAAAAATTAGAAACCAGGTAGGATTAAAATATTAAAAATAATTGATTTTTTTCAATTGAAAAAATAGAAACGGATTTAGAAATGGAATAAAATAAGTGGAAACGTAACTAGAAACGGAATGGAAACGATTTAGAAACAGAATTCGTTCCCAAGAGGTTAAAAATTAGAAACGGATTGATTGAAATTTAGAAACGAATATATCCGTTGCCACATTAGAAACGGGTAGTATATCCATTTCTAAATTAATTTAGAAATGCCAACTTTTGTAACGGACAGAATCCGTGTCTTAATTTTTAGCAACGGATTTTTCACATTTAGAAACGAAAATATCCGTTTCTAAATACCGATTTTTTGAACAAATGCATTAAATTATATTAATATTTAAATAGAAAATAATGAGTCTATCTATTTATTTATTTTTTCAATATTTTATCGTACATATAATAAACTTTTGAAAATAAACAAAGAAAAAAATTATATAACAAGTACAATTAACGAGTTTTCATATGCAATACACATTCTAAAAAATTAGTTATAGAAAACAGTAAAATATGAGCAGATAAGAGATTATACCGACTCCCATTTTCCTTTCAAAGATGTCATAATCGTTAACTTATTTGTTATTATCAAATGAGATGCTTATTTGAAATGAATTAAGTTTAGAACTAAATAATTGTAGTATTTGCCAAAAACGAAAAAAAAATATAAAAATTAGAAAAAAAATTCAAACACAAATTTTATAATTCTCTTGCAAACTAAAATGAATTATTTTCATACATAACAAGAAATAAAAAAAATACTAGAGAGAATCTTAATCCTTTTAGTTTTTTTTTTAAAACTTAATTCTTATATTTTTCTACTTCTTTTAATATTCCTCAAATTTGTATGTTTTTTATACAGATTTGTCCTTAGATTTATTTATCTTAATAGACCTCAGATTTTACTTATTTTGATAGTTATTGAATTTTGGTTAATCTTTTTGAGATTTTTATTATCTGATATGTGGTGGTTTTATTTGTTGTATTTCGTTATCTCAAAGCAAATACGGATGAGTACAATAATGCAAAACGAGATGCAAATCTCTTTTCCTACAAAAATGAAAACGTCGAAAATTTATTAAATCAAATTTGCTGAAGATCGTAGAAACGGAATGTGCAACCAATCTAGGGATGGAGGTGAGACGGATATTTTAGGATACGCGCTCGGTTTCGAAATATTAAATAAGAGTACGGATAGTTATAAATGGATTTTAAACAGATACGGATACGGGTGGAGCACTGATATTAGACTTTAGGTACCTACTACCCATACCCACTATAATAAATGGTTTCAGCCATAGGTGTCCATGGGTACCCTTAGTAAAAACTGCATTTTAAGTAAGTTTGGATTTGAATTACTTAAAATGGACGAATGCCCTACTTGTTTAAGAGATACTTTAAATGAGTTTCGAATTGATACGGCTAGTAAAATTTTAAACGGATTCGAATACGAATATTTAAATGGACATTTAAATGATTTGGAATGGATACGGGTAGTATAATATTTTACTCATATGGTTACTGGTTAATTCAAAATTCATGAATATCCGCCCTATTTCCATCCCTAGCAACTACCTTTAGCATAAGTTTAATGCTCTATCAACTTAATAAAACCCCTCAAAACAAACTAATACTTTTTTATTCTTTGTACAAATCGTTTATAGTTAGGCTTTTATTGCAAAAATACATAGGAGTAAAGCTTAATTTGCCTCTTAAACTTAGACACAACATACAATGTGCCAACAAAATTAATTTTTTTATAGAATTTGGCAATTGAACTTACACTAAAAGAACAAAATGCTCAATTTTTTTTAAACTTTTATTAATAAAAAAATTACTTAGAAATTTAAAATTAGAAAATAAAAATTGATTTAAAAATACATTAAAAATATTTGATTTGAAAATAAAATTATAGAATTAGAAAAATATTTATATATTTTTTAATTATATTTGATTTGGATAAATATTTAATTACTTTTTAATCATATATTGTGCACAAATTTAGAGAACAAATTCAGTCTTATTGTAAATAAAAATAGAAATCTTAAATCTATAATTCATATTTGTTATGCTCATCCTATTGAAATTTTTAGTTTTGTTCTCGAATATATCTATATTCCTTTGCAGCCACATAATATATATATATATATATATATATATATATATATATATATATATATATATATATATATATATATATATATATATATATATATATGTAGAGACAAAGAATGTGTATCTGTGTGGGCGCG
>CANUEP010161200.1:0-79900 GCA_947857235.1 Jatropha podagrica
CTTTACTTACAACTTGTAAAATTCAACAAAATCAAAACATATTTCAAATAAAATCTTACTTCCACAATACCCTCATATTCATAGCTTAAATTACTTTCAAAATCAACATTAAAGAAAATAAAAATATGCCTTACCACCCTAGGGTGGTTCGGCCTCTCTATGCCATCAAAAGGGGAAAGAATTCCTTTCCATAAAACACCATATTTCAACCCCCAAAACACTTAATTAAAACATTAAAACCATTACTTAATCATTAAAACATAAAACCCATCTTTTCACTTTCAAACCTTCTTTAAATCATGAAAAATGCTTAAAAATTAGAATTTAAATCCAAGCTTTAAACCATCATCAAAATACTAAATTTTAAGCTCATCTAAATCAAAATCAAACTTGAAAACCAAAGCAAGAACAAAAACCAAAACCCTTCCTCTAAGGAAGGTTCAGCCAAGGAAGGGGAAAGGAGAAGGGTGGTGTTCCCCTCCTCTTCCAAGCATTCCATTAAGCTTATTAAAGATGAAAAATCATATTAAGGCAATCACAATGCACTTCCCCAACTCAATTCACACATTTATACAAAAATTCATTAAAACCTAAAAATTAGAAACTTGAGAATTTAAAAGAGAAGTGAATTGATAATGCACTAACCTTAAAAATGGAGCTTGAACAAGCTCAAAATCTCTACTCTTGAGCTTTCTCCTTGCCTCTTAAAGAGGGTTCACCAATTTCTTCAAAGTAGGAAATTAGCTCATTAAAATCAAAATTAACATTAGAAAAGAGAAGAGCATGGCTTAATGCATGAATTCCATTCCTAATCCTAGAATTATACTTAATAAATCACAAAACCCATAAATTCACAACTTACCTCTTCAATGGCAACTTCTAATCCAAGCTTAGGAACTCCAAATTTTTAGCTTTTATTACTTGTTTTTTAAGAGCCAATCACTTTTCTTTGGTTTAATAAGGTTGTTTGGTGGTGATTAGTGGTAGAAAAATGAAAGAAAATGGAGAAGAAGAAAAGCTTGAAGTTGGTGTGGAAGATGGAGATGGAAGGAGAGAGAAGGTGTTAGTGATTTTAGTAGCAAAGTCCAACTTTGCTTCCTTGGTTTATGCTAAATCAATGGCCAAGATCAAGTCTTAGGTAATCTCATCCAATGGCTCTAAATATTCCTCAAATAATTCATTTCTAAATATTATTTAACTCCTCAATTCAATTAAATTAACTCGTAAAAAATAATTCACCATTTATTCCTCAATGTACCACAATAATAATAATATTCCTTAGTTGCCGCAATTCTCTGAAAATATTCACAAAATATTCTCTACCCATCTAAATTATGCAAACATGCTCCAAAAATATTAATTATAATATTAGACACATGTGATAATTTTTTCAGACCGAAATAATACCAAGTCCTGGACTGATGGTACTATTCACAGACCGGTAAGAACTATTACCGACACCGAAAAAGACTCTGAAAAATGGACCGTTACATCTTGCCTATTGTTAGGTTACACATCATTTTGTATGAAATTAATAATCAGACTCATCCACTTTTCGCCAGTTTGAGACATAAGGATTTCATTTTGTTCAAAGCTCGGCTAGCTTCACTACTCAAATATTATTTCTTTGGGTAGTTCTTCTTTTTGTGTTGTAATCTTGGCTATGGTATTTGCTTCTTTATTGTCCACCTGACTGATCCGGGTTATTTTCCACGTGCTACCTTCCTCCTATAGCTTGTGTAAGAGCAATAGAGCTAGAGAGTGGTATTTTATTAAGTTTGCCTCCTCAATGATGAATGAGCCTCTTACTTGGTTGACTACCAGTTGTCAATCTAGGAAGATATGAAGTATTGGGGTTCATACCTCAAGAGCCAATTTAAGTCCTGTAATCAGGTGCTCATACTCAACACCATTATTGGTTGTGGTAAACTCTAGGTGGATAGCATATCATATCTTTAACTTCACTAGCCCTTGCAATATGACCCCCACAGTAGCTACCGAACTTCCTCAGGTCCCCCACAGTGGCAACACCATTATTGGTATGTAGTTGCCAGGTATTGCTGTGAGCTTTCATTACTTGGGCCTTTGATTTATTGGCTTCATACTCCTTGGAGAATTCGACTATAAAGTCTACAAGCACATGTGCTTTCATAGTAGTACATGGTGTATATCTGATGTCAAATTCTCCTAGTCTGATTGACCGCTCTACTATCCTTCTAGAGGTTTTTGCTTGATACAAAATCTTTTTCAAAGGATGGTTAGTTCGAACAAATATAATAGGAGATTGAAAATAATGACATAACCTGTTTCTTGACATGAAAATGGAAAATGCCAACTTTTCAATCCTAGGGTGTCGTAGCTTGGCACCTCGAAGGACTTTGTTATTATAATAAATGGGGTACAACTCTCCAACTTCTTCTTTAATTAGGACGGACGTTGTGCTTTTGGTAGGAGCTAGGTATAAGTGTAAAGGTTGATCCTTCTTAGGCCTGCTTAGGAGAGGAGCCGAAGATAGGAATTCTTTTATCTTGTGAAGACGAACGGACATTTAGCATCCCATTGGAAGCTTTTCAATTGTTTTAAGGCTCGATAAAAAGGCATGCATCTTTTGGCTGAGCATGAGATGGAATGCACCAGTGCTATGATACAGTCGTTTACTTGTTTTACTCGTGAATACTAATTGGATCTTGTATGTCTAAGATTATCTTGATCTTCTCAAAGTTCACCTCTATTCCTTGCTGTGATATCATGAAACCTAAAAATTTGCCTATTTTCAACCCAAATGTGCATTTATCTAGGTTCAACTTCATGTTAAATTGGTTTGGGATTTCAAATGCTTCTTCTAAGTCATTGGGATGGTAATTAGCCTGAGTACTTTTGATTATCATGTCATCTATATACACATCTACTGCTTGCCCTATCTGGTGTTAGAATATGATGTTGGCAAGTCCCTAGTTTGTGGCTCCTATATTTTTTAGACTAAAGGGTATTATGTATTCTAACAAATTCCCTTGTCTGTAATGAAGCGCATCTTCCCCTCATCTAATTTGTTCATCCTTATTTGGTGATACTCAACAACTGTATCCATAAAGTTGTATACTTCATAGCCAACCATTGAATCTACAGTTGGTTTATGTTAGGCAAAGGGTAGGAGTCCTTGGGGCATGCCTTGTCCAAGTTAGTGAAGTCTGCACACAGTCTTCACTTTCCATTGGACTCAGGTACTAGAATCATATTCACCAAACTCTTATAAAATCCCTGCTTACAACAATTTGTCTACTTCAGCCGCTATACCTTGTTGCCTCTCAAGTCCATGGCCTCACTTCTTTTGCTTAATAAGCTTGTAATCTAGATCAATACTGAGCCTATAGGATATGATATTAGGGTTAATCCCAACTTGTAACGCCCCAAAATTTCGGATCTTAAAATGACATTGTTTGGATGGGTCATAAATGGTATCACCCGAAAGGAAAATAATATTTTATCTAAACCCGATGATGATATTGAACATAATTAATATTTGTGGAGTTATTTAGATTTTATGTGATTAGTCTTAATTAATTAAAATTAATATATAAATTTTTCATGACAAACTAAGCAATAAATTATTGGTGAATAGTGGTTTACTGATATGTGAATAGTACCATCTGTTCGAAACTTTATATTATTTCGGTTCGAAAAAATTACTATTGATGTTTTATATTTTATTTAATATATTTGGAGTATGTTTATTAGATTTAAGTGGGTAGAAAATATTTCATGAATATTTTTGGAGAAATTAAGTAATTAGTGAATAGTGTTTTCTAATGAATTAATATTAAGGAAAAATTTAGGAAATATTTCTATGGAATTAATTTAATAAATTGGTGGAATTAAATAATAATTAGAGGAGAATTATTTGGTGAATATTTAGAGCCCTTGGATGAGAATACTAGAGACTTAATCCTAGCCATCCATTTGACATAAAATTAGTAGCCAAGTTTGATTTTTCCACTTGAAAATCAACACTTATCAAAACACTATTCTCTCTTCTTGCTCCAAGCCATTCCAACGCCACTTTCTTTCTCTCTTTCTCTCCTCCATTTTCTTCAATTTCTCTACCTCCAAACTACACCAAATCTCCTAATTAATCCATAGATTAGTAATTAAACATTAACACCTAAGCTAAAGGAGTGAGAATTGGATACTAACACTAAGACTTTTGGAGAAAAACTACCAAAATAGTAAGTTGAGATTTTTTATTCTAAGGATTTAAATGAGGAATTCATAGAATATACATGGTAGAATATGCTTTAAATCATGCTCCATCTTGTCCTTTTGTCATTTCTTGATTTTAATGATTATTTTTCCTACTTTGAAGAGGTTGGAGAGCCATCCTCTAAAGACAAAGGGGAAGCTAAAGTTTAAGCTTCCTAAGCTTATTTGAGTTTGTCTTTAAGTTTGTGCAGTAATATCTTCATTCCCCTTCATTTTCTTTAAGTTTTCAATTTTTAGGTTTTGAATGAATTTTGAAGTTTTCGTGATTTTGTTGGGAATTTCGTTATTTGGTTGCTTTTATATGATTTTCTATGAAATCTAAGCGTGATAGAATGCTAGAATGGAAAGAGGAACACTTCCTCCCCCTTTTTCCAAGAGTGATCGAACCTCCTTAGGAGGAAGGGCCTTAAGTTTTCTTTGATTTCCACGGTCGATTTTGACTCTAATGAGTTAGATTATAAGTAATTTAATGGTGGTTAAAGCCACTACTTTGTATTCTAATGTTTGAAAAAATTTCAAGACTTAAAGAGAGCTCTAATTGAGTAAAAATGAGTTTTATGATTAATTGTTGTTAAGTAATGATTTTATTAAGTAATTTTGGTTTGGAATAAAAGATATTTGATGGAGGGAATCATCCTCCCTTTGTGTTCAAGAAAGGGCCGAACTAACTAATGGTGATAAGGCTTGGCTTATGCCTTCTTTCTTTTCCTTAAGTTGGTTTTATGTATTTCGTGATGTCTTGAGTATGTATATTTGATAAGCATAAGTGTTGATAAGTATAAGTATGAAAATTGCATAATATTTTGAAGTCAAAATGTTTAGGCTTGAAATGTTTTGCTAAATGTTGGATTTAAGTACTTTAAGCTAAGTATATATGTGTATTATGAAAGTATTATTTTTGTTTGGAACATAAGTGGATTTTGTTGGATTTTTACAAGTTGTAAGTTAAGAAATTTTGAAATAATAAGTATTATGTTATGAGATGTTTTCCTAAGGAATCTTGCATATGAAATAAGATTATTTGTAAAGAAATGGTTTTGTTTTGGGCTCAAGTATGCATGGTTGAAATATGATAAGATGAGATTTATTCTTATTATGAGCATGATTGGCTTTAATGCCTCTCTATTATGTTATATGTTATGATCATATGCTAGGCTCTGAATGCCTTTCCGAATAAGCGGATGCACTTGTTATCCGGTGGCGCTTTCATAGACCAATTATTGGGTGATGCTTTCACAGGCCACACCCGGTGGCACTTTCATAGGCCAATTATTTCAGTTATCCGGTGGCACTTTCATAGGCCAGTTTTCTGGTGGCGCTTTCACAGGCCAACTCTATATCTACATAATAGAATCTGATTATATTTCTCTCAGTATACATATGAGCTCTCAACTAAGAATAAGTTTTGTTTTGTTACAAAGGAAAATGGAAATATATAGTATTTATAAAATTTTTTCTTATATTTGTTAAATTATGAATTCATTTTTAAGAATGAATTTATTTATGATTTTTGGAATATTTAACTTGATTTGTACATTTTCGGTATTTTTATATTTGATTTAAGTATTTTAAGTTATGTTTTAAGTTTATTGCTTACGTAACCTCATTTACGGTATTTTTAAATTATTTAGCACCACTGAGTTTTATACTAAGAGCGTTGATTTTTATCATGTGCAGGTTAAGAGTGGTGCATGTTATACGAAGACCGAAGGCATAACATTAGAGAAGGAAAATTTATTTTGGGTAGGATATGTATTACGATGTATTTATGGCATGTATAAAAATGTTGTAAAAGATTATATAGACTAAGTTTGTAAATTAATGAAGTACGTAATTAAATAAGAAATATCATTTTTATATGAATTCTAAGAGTATGGTTATTAGTAATTGATTTTTAGAATGGATGACATCCTAATGTGATAGTACCTAAGATTGCTTTATTTGGATATTTAGAAGTGATGCATAACTATTGTGTTGATTTGAAGTATTGGGGTTTGGAGGATTATATTTGGAAGTGCTTTGTTTTTCATTTGTTTGGCAAGTTTCATTTTTAAACGAAACTCTTGTGGATTTTTCGTATGAATTTCCTTAAGCCTTTATTTTAAAAAAAAAATATTACTTGCCTTCTTATGAAAACTTAGCCACTTCTAATACATGATTTAGAATTATTAAGTAAGATAAGACGGTTCTCCGGCACCGAATGTGGCACTCGTCGTCAGGTCCTCCAAGATTCGGCTGTGGGTGTTACACAACTATATCTCCAGCAGTCCAAGTGAAGCTGCTAAGATTATCTTACAATACCCCTTTTACACTCTTTTGTACCTCCATAGATAGCTCGGCTCCCAAATTAGATGCTTCATGAGCTCTATCTCCCATTTGACAAGTTCATTTGTAGGTGTTGGGCTTCAATCCAAGGTATTTTTAGGTATTTTGAAACGTTGATGCTCATTTTGCATTGTGCGTGTTTCCACATCTAGCATACATATACTGGGCAAGATGAGAAGTATCCCTTTTAGCGCTTATACTTCCTAAGCCATCTTCTGATCCCCTTTATAGCAACAACCTCATCATTATTAAAGTAAATTTTAGAGTGACATATCTGATGTATGAGACTATTTCTAGCTTGTATAGGGCAAGTATTCCTGGTATAGCATTATCTGGAAAGTGGAAGTCTACTATAATGAACTCTGATTTAAGCCTTCTTGAGTCACCCTCAGTCTCGAGCTTTAGGGTCACATCTATGGATCTGGCTATTGAGATTGGCTTCCTAGCTAGTCCGACCAAAGAGTTTCAAACAAGCTTCAGCTTTGCCTAGTCTAACTTTAAGGCTTTAAAGACTGCCATGGTCAATAAATAAACCGCACCGTCGTTGTCTACTAGGATCCTTTTTGCTAAGAAATTTTCCAAAACTCCTTCTATTACTATGGCATCATTGTGTGGGGTATGTATGTGCTTGCCATCTACGTTAGAAAATAAGATAGAGGGTCTCACATTTGGCTTTTGCTGAGGTAGGATAAAAGAAACTTCTCTAGCCCTTCTCTTTCTTGCTGAGTCGCTATTAACCCTTGATGAACCACCAAAAATTGTATGAATTGTGCCCAAGGTATTGTACTACCTTGCCTATTTTTCTTTCCTCTCAGTTTCATTTTGAGCATACCCAACAATCCCTTTTAGATTGCCTCTTTGTATGAGGTTTCCATCTCCTTTTTCAATTGCCAATGAGCTTCAATTTCATGGCCAACATCCCTATAAAACTCACAGTACTTCTTATCTCAATAGCCCGAGGTATCTTCTTTCATCTTTCTAGATTAGGCTAAATCTTATTTCCATGATCTCTTACCTAAGATAGTATCTCTGAGCATGACCTGTTTAAGGGGGTGAACTCTCGATCCTACTGTGATCTATCCTATTTTGAGTATATTGATCTAACAGTGTAGCTAGCTCATGAGTGTCGAAGAGGTGACCTATTGGGTGAACGTCTCCTGATTGGAGAGGGGTGTCTTCTATGTCTGGGCTTTTATTCCTTAGGCGATTTTCGACATTGAGCCTTATAAGCCTCATCCAACTTTGTGTATTTGTGGGCTCAAGCCAAGTTTGACAAAGGTTAAAGGAGGGTGTAACAAACTATTTTTCAATATCGTTAATAGTGATTTACCAATCTGTGAATAGTATCATCGATCCAGGACTTGGTATTATTTCAGTGCAGAAAAAATTACTACATGTGTCTAATATTATATTTAATATTTTTGGAGCATGTGTGCATGATTTAGGTGGGTAGAAAATATTTCGTGAATATTTTTTGGAGAATTGCGGCAACTGATGAATATTATTTTTAGTGTAGTATATTAAGGAGTAAATGATGAATTATTTTTGTAGAGTTAATTTAATTAATTTATGGAGTTAAATAATATTTGAAGGAGAATTATTTGAGGAATATTTAGAGCCATTGGATGAGATTACCTAGGACTTGATCATAGCCATTGATTTAGCATAAAATGAGAAGCAAAGTTTGACTTTACTACTTAAGTCACCAACACTCTCTTTCTTCTTCTCCATCATCTCCCACGCCATTTTCATTCCTTCTTCCTCCATTTCTCTCATTTCTTCTACCACAAATCACCACTAAATAACCTAATTAAATCATAGAATTGTGATCAAACCATAAGAATCAAGTAGTAGAAGTTGGAAATTTTGATTAAAGACTTAGAGAATTGAAGTTGCCATTGAAGAGGTAAGTTGTGATTTTTGGGTTTCGTGATTTATTAAGTAGAAATCTAGGATTAGACATTGAACTAATGCATTAAATCATGCTCCTTTCATTTCCTATGCTATATTTTGAGTTTAATGAGAATTTTTCCTACTTGAAGACGTTGGAGAACCATCCTCCAAAGGCAAGGGGAAAGCCAAAGAGTAGAGGTTCTAAGCTTGTTTAAGCTTGAACAAGAGGTTAGTACAATAATATTCTCATTCCCCTTTCATTTTCTTGAGTTTTCAATTTAGGTTTTTGAAGGAATTTTGAGAACTGTGTATGTTTTGGTTAAATTGATGAATTTTGATGTTAGAGATGTACCTAGGTGGGATTGGAAGTCATTTTTTACCCTTTTATAATTTCCATCCATTTCTGACTTTTTCATGAAAGTTGTAGCTCTATTTCTTAGCTTTCCAGAACATTCTTTTATGTTCAATTCCAATACTTGTAGCTCAACTTATGACTTAAATACCAAAACTAGTTCTGTTATGGTGTCTCACTTGTAAATTCGAATTGATTGTCCCTTTTGGCCACTAAAAATGGCAAGATAATATCTTGTGTTCTTTATAAAGTTGTATTTTTACTTCTTAGCTTTCTAAATCATCCTCTTTTGTCTAATTTGAATACCTATACCTCAGCTTATGATTTTTATACCAAAACTGGTTATGCTGAATCGTGTTTGGATTGTTGGTCTGTGTTCTTGGGTTTCTTTCACCCTCTTAAAAAATGATCTGGACTACGGTCCCTTCATGATATTTGTATCATTTTATCTCAGCTTTCTGATGAATTAAGTTTCACTCAATTTGAAGTTCTATAACTTCAGTTATACCCTGAGAACACAGCAAAGGTCAAGTTTATAAAAATGCTGAAAATTTCTTGATTTAAGTACTTTCTATACTATATTAAGTATATTTAGTTTGAATATGTCCATTTGAATTTATTTTATTAAGTATAAAAAAAGAAGAATGTGTTAATTTTCATAAGTTGTAAATTAAGTGATTTTAAAATAATAAGTGTTAATTATAGAATGTTTTTGAAAAAGAAATGGTAAATGAGAAATAAGATTTATTATGGGAGAATGCATTTATTTTAGGCTCTGCTATACATGATTGAAATGTGGTATGATGAGATGTATTGCGATATGTGAGCATGCTCGAGTTATCAACCCGTTTTGTTTGGTGGAGCTATGATCATATGCTAGGGTTATCAACCCTTATAAATAGGCAGACACGCTTATTATTTGTGGTAGTACTTGCACAGGCCACAATGGTGCTTTCATAAGCTATGATTGTGTGATTGGTTGGTGGTGCTTTCATAGCCCACGATGGTGCTTTCATAGCCCACAGTGGTGTTTTCATAGCCCACGGTGGCACTTTCACAGGCCACGATTGTGTGTTTGTTAGGTGGCGCTTTCACAGGCCACGACCGAATCTGTTTACATTCATTCAGTATGAGTACGAGCCTTAAATTAAAAAAAATGGAATTTTATTTCATCATAAAGAAATCGAAAATATATATATTGGTATTTGTGATATTTCTCATTTATACTGAGTTTAGTAAAAATTGTTAAGGTGTGAATTTCTTGATTATTTTTTTTTTTTTTTTGAATCGGATTTAACTAGTATGTTTTTTATGTTTAATATATATATATATATATTTGAAATTGAGTATTTTGAAATAATTGAGATTTGTTACCTTGGTATTTCCTAATTATGTTAATTTGTATTATTTAGCACCACTGAGTCTTCCACTCAACGCGTTGATTTTTATCACACGTAAGTTATGTGCTGTGGAGGTTATACAAAGATCGAAGGAATAGCATCAGAGTAGAAGTGTAGCATTTTGGTAGGACATGTATATTAACGTGAATTATGGCATGTATAGACTTGTAGTAACAACATTGGGTTGTAAATATTGAGAATGTAAATTATGAGATTGGATATTATTATAAGTATCATTATTTGATTATATGTGGTGTATGAATGATGATATATATATTTTTGGAATGAATGATGAATTATTATGATAGAACTTAAGTAAACTAATGCAACCATTTAGAAGTGCTTGTGACATATTGTGTTGAATTGGAGTTTTGGGGTTTGGAGAAATTATATTAGAAGTGTGTTTATTTTCTTTGTGTGACAAGTTAATTTTTAGGAGAAACTTTTACGAAAATTTTGTAGGAGTTTCCTTAAATGTCATTTTTAAATTTTTAATTACTTGCCTCCTTATGAAAATCTAACCACTTTTAATATGTAATCTAGAGTTAGTAAGTGATATAAGATGGTGTTCTGGCACCGAATGCGACATCTGCCGTCTGGTTCTCTGGGATTGGGCGGCGGGTGTTACGGAGGGTCTATACTTAGACTCTTGAATAATTTGTTGTACTTGCAATTCTTCACGATGGCACTGATTGCCACTTCATCATTCAAGTCCCCTACCTACATCATCATTCTTTCAAACTTGGAAACAAATTGTCTCAATTTCTTGTTGTCTTCCCTTTTCAGGTCTACTAGTTCAGACGAGATTTTTCTAGATGGCACACTTATAATGGACTGGGCTCGGAATGCTATAGCTAATTGGGAGAATGATTAGATGGATCCCATTTTGAGGGCCTGATACCATTCCTGGGCGGCTCCTTTAAATGTTATTGAGAAGACCTTGCACATAAGATCTTCAAAGTTAGTTTCAAGGTACATCATAGTTTGAAAAGTCGGCCATTGGCTTCAGGGATCAATAGATCCATCATAGGATTGGAAGGTCAAAATTTTGAATTTTGGAGGAAAAGTCACACCTATGATGTTGGTCGATAAGGGGGAGTCCTCCTTGAGACCATAGTCCCCCACCTCTCTTGTCTTTCTACATTCTCTGATCAATTCTTTGATAACATTTCGGAGATTTGCATTATCCATAAATGGTTATGTGTAGCTCGGCTCCTCATTATAGGGAGTAACCATACTGAGATTCGCCTCCATTCTGCCTCATGGAGTTGTTCACATACTAGATGGCTTTGCCGCTTAGGTGATAGTATATGCGCACTTTGCTCTTTATGGCGCAAGTTCATTGGTCCACCTAGGGGCATCAGTTCACCACTAAGATGAGGGGTTTCGAGAAGGTGCCTCAGTATGGTGTCGAACTACAAGTATGATGGGCTAAGGTTACCGCCACTCGAAGATCGGTTGTTTGTGGAGGAGGTATCATGGCTTGTTTGGCCGTCTCGCTGTGGCTATTGTCCTGACTTTCCATGTTAGGATGTTTGACCGATTCATTGGCCATGGCATTCAAGATAAAAGAGGGTTTGAGACTAATGGGAATTGAAGGTGTGTTCCAGACTCGCTACACCAATTGTTAAGTTTTCAGATATTGAGGATTGAAAGAATTCAAACCAACCCCCCACCCACCCCCTCTTTTGAACTAATTTTGGGGTATATACACTAAATAAAAATAATATTGTACTAGAATAAAGATCGTGAGAATCATATATTATATGTTAGTTAAAGTTTATTTACAAGTATAATATCCTTTAATATACTAATATATTTGTTCTTTAATATATTTTATTATTATTTATTATTATAACCATATATTTCAAATGATATAAACATAAATTCCAAAGGAGATAACCTTACATTTCAAAGTACATAATTATATATTTCAAAAGACATAACTTTGAAATAACTTATGGAGAACATAACTAATGCATATCCACATAATTAGAATACTCAAAACAATATCTTTGAATTTTTATATAGATTTTTTAGAAGGTGCACCTTGCTTATGGGGCATTCTTAGGATCCCTACAAATACAGGAAGCTATAAAAACAAACCGAATTATTTAAGTGCATCGAGTCACCCTATGTCCCATTTTTTTTTTTTTCCAATTTTCTAATTTCTTATATTTTTTTCTTAACCCTCTCATATTTGCTTTTTTTCCTCTTGCACTCTTCTTATTCTCATCCTCTTCTTTTCAAACCAAACAGGCCCCAATCCATCACCGCCTATCCCAAAGCACTCCCCATAGACACTTACCTAATGGATCCACAATCATTTTGGGACTGATTACTAATTGTTCACGATTTGCTTTTCGTAGCAATTTCTCAAATGCAATAAAAAAAAAAATATTTAGTTGTTAAGAGATAATCTTAAATGGGCAAATCATAAATACTAGAGAAAATGAGATAAACTTGACAAACCTATGTTCTTCACAGGTTTCATTGGACACTTGGTTTCCATAAAAGATATATAGCGTCAATTAAACATGCAAGCACAAATAAGAAAACTACAATACATAACAAACAACCACCTAATTCACCAAAACTACAACGTAAAGCAAACTTTGGCAATATCCACCACTACATTGCAAATCCTCAGCATATCATTCACATCTTTTTTTTTTTTTTTTTCATTAGAAAATAATTATGCCTAATTAAACGACAAGTGAGATCCATACCAATTTTTTCGTTATCCATCTCCTTTGTAATTCTTCTTTCAAATCGTTTCTCCTCAACAAACCGGGTTATTTTCTTAGCTCGTTGAACCAAGCTAAGCAAAAAGTCACATTCTTAGTTATGATATCCTTTAAATTATATTAAATTTGTATCCGACAATAGATTTTTAAGTAGCTTTTTAATATTTTGATTGGTTAAAATATTAAACGTTATTTTTTATAGTATTCAATAATATAGCGTTTAAATTAAATTTTAGAGCTTAAAATAATATTTTATAAAAAATTAACTTATATAACATTTAGCTTTTAATGTTAGATAAAAAATTATTTTAACAGCTAACAATTATTTATAATTATTTTGATTCATGTGTTATTATTATAATAATATATGTTTTCTTTTTTTGTGCTCTAATTGTTGAGTTAGTATATTGCATACAATTAAAGTATTTCATATTAAAATTGGAGATAGAAATATAAGTATAATCTTGTTATGAAATAAGTGGATGTCCTATATGGGCTAGAAGTCTATAGTTTTAATTACTACGAACTCTATCTTCCTAATTTATGGAAGACTCTACTAGGGTTATATATATATATATATATATATATATATATATATATATATAGTGTGTGTGTGTGTGTGCGTGGCTTTTTATCAATAATAATATACTCTCTATTCTCTTTAATATTTTCTTTTATATTTTTTCTCTTTCTCTCTTTACTTTTATATTATTTTATAACACGTTATCAGCACAGTTCGTCCTACCACCACGAGATTTATTCTATCACCATGATTGTTCTACCGTTTCTTTAATCAAAGAGGGAAAACTCATGGTTTACGATAAAATCAAAGTTAAAGTTGATGTAATTTAAATTTGTTTGCCTTAAAAAGGTAACTCTATATACCCTTTCTTAATGTTACAATATTATTTAATCAAATAATTTATGGGTGGATCGAAATTGAATTACAAGAACTAGTTAGTAATTTGTATATCTGGGGTTGAAAAAAAAAATAAAAGGAAAGGAAAGATTGAAAAAAAAATTGTTTCGTGATTTTGATTCCAATTTTATATATTATAATATGATTGCTAGATTTGTTATGTTAACTAAAGAGGAAAAAAAAAAAAAGACAAACAAATAAATGGTTATGGGATTTCATAGGTTTCAGAAATAGCCATAATATTATATGGTAACATGGTCAATTTTATGAAGGATTTGAATTTATTTTCAACTATAATTCAACTTTTATTTGTGAGCTTCGATTTTTAAAGAAGCGTTTATTATAATTATATTTATTTATTTTAATTTTTAAATTCTTTATTATTGTCATCATCTAATATAATTATTTTATTTTTAATGTTAAATTTTATATAATTTGAAGTAATGGCTCTTAAATTGTGGGTGAGAATTATTCATCATTCACACCGGATCATAAAATATATTTGGGGACTATGAATTTGGGAGATCAAGAATCTAATTAAAATATTTCAAAAGGTAATAATTTTTTTTATTGAATATTTGATAATTAAATATCGATTTGATCTTTGGAATGGTTTGAAAGAAAGGTACAATATCAAAAGCTCATGTGAATGGATGCATTTATTAATTCAAAGCTCATAAAACTATAAGTGATAATCATTCTTCAGTATTAAGGTTATTATTTTATTATTATAATTATCACTTATATTGATATATGTTATCCATCTGGATTATATTATTATTGGTATATATTATTCATGTGGTACATATTTTGTGAATTGACTTATTTCAAATAAAATTAAGATTTTGTCATTATTATATTTGGAGCTATGTTAACTCTTGATCTAAAATTGTCAATGAAATTTATATCTCAAATATGCTCCTGAAGTAGTAATATTGAGAAAAAAATTTTTACGATAAACTTTGGATTTATTTCATGTTTTTTTATTATTAAGCCAAGTATTGAGCTCCCAATTAATATTTTAAAGTTTGTCCAATTAGATTTTCTCTATTTCCTGAAGTGAATGGAATTACATATAATACTTGACATAGGAATAGAGAAATCCACCCAACTAGACTTAATGTGTTCTTTGAAGTGAATACAATAATATATGATATTGGGTGTGAACATAAACAATAAAAAAGATATATTTGTCATTGAGAATATAAAAAAGATAATGATCTTAGCAGTTATGTTGGCCATTAAGTATAAATATCATCAAAAGTGGTACAAATAAGTGTGGTATATATGGATATTGATTATTGTATACCAAAATATTGAAAAGCAAATTTGGCTTTGGTAGTAAAAGAAAATTTAAATGCTCCAGAAGAGTAAATATTACTACCTAGAAGAATGTGCATAATGCATTATTTCAAATATATTCATTAAAATGGATATTATATACAGATAATGATTGAAAAAAATATGATTGTAAACTGAAAGTTTGCAAATATAAGTACTTTATTATTTGGCATGATCAGTTGGACCATCCCGATCAATAATTATATGAAAATAAAAATTTAATTCTTATGTGGATATTTATTGAAGAACCAGAAATTTTGTTCAAATCTAAAGAAATTTTCATGCTTAGTTCGTTCTCAAAGTAAATTAATTATTGAGCAATTACTAAGAGTTCACATTGAACTGTTTGTATTCTCGGAAATGTGTAAAGAGAAATATGCAACCAGAAGTTTGCAAAGATTATTATCAATATGCAACAGAAGTTTACATGAATATTTGAGCAAATAATTTGATTATGAATGCAATTTTCAGATTATGCTAGAAAGATAATTTAAGCTTGAGAATAACGGTGAATTTAGACATCAGGCCTTTAATGACTATGGTATGTGTTAATTGAAATAATTATAAAGTAATCCATTGTTGTTTTTATTTATGCTCAAGATGATTTAGTATAATCATTTTTATTAAATAATTACAATTAATTGTAAGGATTATTATGAGAATGAAGATCTCTATTTTTATAGGGGTTTGTTATTAAATTTAATGGTACTTATTGCATCAAGCCAAATAAGTTATTATAAGTTTTCCTCTTTATAATTGGTTTTGAATCAACAACCAAATATTATCTATTGAGGAATTTTAAATATGCGATATATGTTCTAATTGCTCCACTATAACGCACTAAGATGGGTCCTCAAAGGAGGTTAAAAACATATGTTAGGTATATTCTATGATTAAATATTTAGAACTTTAAAATAAGAAAGTTATATATGCCAAATTTATTAATTGTTATAAATCCCAACATTAGGGGGAGAAAATAAGCAGCTAGAAAAACAAATTAGTTGGAAATGAATTATCATTATTGTATCTTGATCCTCATACAAGACAGTTTAAAAGATAATTCATTTGATGATCTAAACGGAGATAATTAAATCTCACATACTAGTTGTAAATTGCTCATATTATAATTAAAATCCTTGAAGGACAAATTGTCTATGTTAATGAATCTACGACATGCCTGAATCATGCTAAATTGATTCCAAAAATGAAAGAAAATGAGCAAATATTTAATATGGTCAAGTTCTAGAAAAATAAAATCTAGAAGAGATCCTAGACATAATTAATAAGTTTCTCAAAGAAACTCAGGTACCTGAAATGAATGAAAATTATGAGATCTCTATAAATTATGTCATGTCAGGATAAAATGGAACTAATATAAAAGAAATGTCGACAATATTTTATAGCGCTTGAAATTGTGAAAATTGATGAAGATCTTAATTTAGTCTATTGGAGAATATAGACATAAAATTGATTGGCTAAAATAGAACGACGCATGTGGCATTTAATTTACTTCAAAAGTAAAATTTGATATTTTAGTATGGGTATCAAGAGATGTCAAGTCAATAGACTATAAATATATATTTATATGAAATTGTAATGTGGTCATGAGATAAAAAGCAAACTTGTTGTATAAGTTTTTTATAAGTATCTGGCATTGATTATGAAGATAAATACCCTTATATGGTGGATGCAATTATTTGATTAGTCTGGCAAATTATAAAAATTCAAAATGCGTATAATAAGTTAATGACTTCTTATTGATATGCTAACTTGATGGAGATATCTATATGAAAATCCCCGAAAGATTCTAGTTGTTTGAAGCATAAAGTTAAGTTCTCGGGAAATTCACTGTATAGATTAGTGGATAATGATATTTATGAAATATGACAAAAATGCTTAAAGAAAGCAAATTGAGACCCCAAGAAATGCATTCAAGATTTCTATATGGATTAAAGAAATCTTAGTACATATGATATAATTGCCTTAATGATATTTATAGGCCAATAAAATATTATATCATTTTATGATTATATTCTTTTTATAATATTTTATTATTGAATGTATACTTTTGATATTTACTTTATATACTATCATGAGTAAAGTGATCTTTTGATTAGTGAATATCTATTGAAAGAATATTTTAATAATATTGATATATGTTCATGAATTTCTATAGAGATATTTGAATATGAATTTGTCATTATTTAATTTATGAACATTATTGGAACTCCTGAAGAGCTTCCAAAGATTATAAATTCGTTAAGGCAATAGATTGAGATGAAAGACATTAAAAATATAAAGTTTTATCTCAACCTGAAAATCGAGCATTTCATAAATGAGATCTTTCCTATGAATCTACATATGTGCTAAGTTATTCAACTGATTTTATGTGAATAATAGTAGGCTCACTTGATGAGAAGATGACCATTTTCACTTTGAGAAGATTAATGAAGAACTCTTGGTCCTAAAGTACCATATCTTAGTGCAATAATGGTGCTAATGTATCTTGCTATTCATAATTGGCGTGATTTTTATAAATTTTATTAGCAACATATAATTTTTCCTAGATATAAGAAATTAGATAGAATTAAACATATATTTTGACATCTCCATGGTGCAATATATATGAGTCATGTTATAACTAAATATGTAAATTTTAGTTTTAATCCGCTATTAAAATGCAGGTTACTTGTATAATCCACATTATGTTATATTATAATCAACCTGTTCACTTACATGTGGAGGTACAATTATTTCATGGTATTCAAGGGATGAAGCATTGCTGCTGCTTCATTTAGCCATGTAGATATTTTAGCAACTTATGAAGAAATATGAAAAATACGTGCAGTCTATTTGTATAGAAAAAATTTTCACCATATTATAAGGACATCTTTGAGGAGATAAGAAAAATATATTTCACTAAAATTTTTTTCCTTCATTCATGATCTCTTGAAAGAATGATGATATTAAAGTTCAATCAGTCAAACAAAGATATTGTTGATTTACTCATCTACATACTTCATGCTTCTACCACAAGTTTTGAAGAATTGATGCATAAAATTGGATTGCATAAAAATCTTAAGATTTATCTTTATGAGGGAGCATAAATATACACTGAACTTTTTTTTCCTTTAACCAAGGTTTTGTCCCATTGAATTATCCTGGTAAAGGTTTTTAATGAGGCAGTATTTCAATACATATTTTAAAAAAGAATAATATAATATTTTTCTTTCAGTAAGATTTTTTTCCCCATGATTTTTTCTTAGTAAGGTTTTAACGATGCATATTCTTGAAAGAATGGACATCCAAAGGAGGGAGAGTGTTATGAAATAAGTGAATGTCTTATATGGGCTAAAAGTCTTTAGTCTTAGTCACTATGAACTCTATCTTCCTAATTTATGGAGGATTCTATTAGAGTTCCATTTGTGTAACTATATATATGTGACTTCTCATCGATAATAATATACTCTCTTATTCTTTCTCATATTTTGCGCTATATTTCTTTTCTTTCTTCTCCTTAATTTTATATTATTTTATAACAATTCTATTTTTATTTTTATTTATTTATTATTATTACTATTACTATTATTATTATTATTTTACCATTTACATCAAAGAGAAAATCGATTTATTATTGAAGTTATATAAATCCCTTAAAAGGGAAAAAGGAAAAAAATAATAAATTTATAAACATAATTATTTAATAAATTAAAAAGATATTGAGATACTTTATTATTTATAATTAAAACAAGATTCTTATCTGGATTTCAATTTTATTATTTAAACATTAAAAAAATATATCTAATAATTATATTTTAAAAATTAACATTCATTTGCAATAACTATCTATATCTATATTTTAATGTTAAATTTGTAACCCGTTTATTATATCACTTAAGATATTTTTTTAAAATTTAAAAATTATTAGTTATGTAAAATAATTAACAATATTTATATTTATATTTAAATATTTGAATTGCTTTTAGTTTTGAATTGGATTTTTTTATTTATTTATAATAATTATTTATGTTTATTGTTTACACTCTTTTTTAAAGAGGATCTATCTTTAGATCTATATATATATTTATTATTGTCTTTATAAATCGAAATTTCCTGTATATCTTTCAGATTAAAAATTTTGTAAAAAATTTTAACTATATGTCTAAAAGTTTTATATTATATGTATTTACCCGATTTTTATAATTTTTTTTATTTTTTTATTTCTCTAAAGTTGTAGGATTGTTTTATATACAATAAAAAATAATCTCTAATACTATATGCAACAGCAAAGTAATAATTAACCCGCGCAATGTGGACTTCCTCCTAATTAAGAATTAAAAATGAGATTTCATAATTGTGAATGAATTTTTAGTAAAATATTATTTTTTCTAATCCCTAAAAAAAATTTAAGTCCTTAGATAAACTATATTTTAATTGTTTAAAATATTATGAGGTCTATCAATTGGAAATACAATCCACTAAGAAATTAATGATACCATCGTGAAACGCATAATTGGAAATATAATTCCTAATAAATATGAATTTTCTTCAATTTTGATAAAAGTGGTAACATGAATTTTTGCGAATCAAAGGCCCTTTCTACATTCAACGAAACTAATGTGGTGTCATCCACTGTAATAATTGCTTTTCCGCTCTCCCATCTACAGACAATTACTACCCACTTTCTTCTTTTTCTTCTTTCAGTGTATTTTACTATTTTATTTATTTATTTATTTATTAGTACTATTAATAAAATCTCCTTTTGATAGCATTTGATCAAGAAAGTGAACGGCGATTGATTAAGAGCATTTTGTTTAAAAAGCTGCCAACTGGCTCCTAAATCTGCCACGTTGCGTTTCTTCTGTAGGCGTTTCTCTTTGACGTGGCAACCATTCCCTACCTTTTCTCCTAAATAAATACCCCTTCGTGTCAAACTCTCTCTTCTCCTCTCTTCATTCCATGTCTCACACTCTCCCTCATCTTCTGGTCTAGACATAAAAACAAACACATTACATACAATACAACAAAACACAACAATATCTCTCTCTCCCTCTCTTCTTTTTTTCGCTCTTTCCTTTCTCTCCAGCCAGTCAGAAAAAAGAATGCCAAGCTTTGATGCTTCTGTAGACTCCCGTAATGGAGACTCCATGGACGGTCCTGATCAATCCAAAGATTGTCCTCGAGATTCCCGCGATCTCCCATCTTTAATGCTGTCTTCTTGTTATTATCCTATTACTCTCAGGGTAGGTTGATTAACGCCTCTGATCAGGCTTTTTTTTTTTTTTTTTAAATATAACTTCCTCCTCTCTTACATTTTAATGTCATTTTCATTTTAAAAAAATTAAATAAGTATTAATTATTTAAAGGTAAATTAATTTTTTTTAAAATGAGATTCTTAGTAATTTCTTTTGCAGTTGTCTCAAACCACAGTAAATACTCAATTTTAGTTCTGAAAATACTCTATTTGATTCGATTTGACTTAGCCTTGACTCGATCTTATTTGACTTTGACCTTTCTTTTCCGTCCAGTTCATCGACGTGTGTTACAGATTGAAAATTGAGAAGAGGGCTAACAGTAGTAACATCAGACGGATGATAGGCCATGGGTCCAAAAAGTCAAATCAAACGTCAAGGGGTATAATTGAAGAACGAACGGTCTTGAATGGGATTACAGGCATGGTATCACCAGGAGAAATCCTAGCCATTCTTGGACCCTCAGGGAGCGGGAAATCAACTCTGTTAAATGCTCTAGCAGGAAGATTACCCCCTGGACATGGCTTCACAGGAACAATACTAGCGAACGATAAAAAACTCAGCAGACAAACGTTGAAACGCACCGGTTTTGTCACTCAGGATGATATCCTCTACCCTCACCTCACCGTCCGTGAAACCCTAATTTTCTGTTCTTTGCTTCGGTTACCAAAATCTTTATCCAAGAAAGAGAAAACTTCAATAGCTGAATCAGTGATTTCCGAGTTAGGACTAACAAAATGCGAGAACACCATAATCGGAAACAGTTTTATACGTGGAGTCTCCGGCGGGGAAAGAAAGAGAGTGAGCATAGCTCATGAGATGCTAATAAACCCTAGTTTGTTAATTCTCGATGAACCAACGTCGGGTTTGGACTCAACGGCGGCACATCGGCTTGTTTTGACGTTGAGTTCATTGGCTCAGAAAGGGAAAACTATAGTCACATCCATGCATCAACCGTCTAGTCGAGTTTATCAGATGTTTAACTCAGTTTTGGTGTTAAGTGAAGGAAGGTGTGTGTATTTTGGCAAAGGAAGTGAGGCTATGGCTTACTTTGGATCTGTTGGGTTCTCCCCATCTTTTCCCATGAATCCTGCTGATTTTCTCCTTGATCTCGCTAATGGTACGCATTTTACTTTATTTGCTGTTTTTGTCCATCTCTGCAATATTGTTATTACTGTTTTTTTAGTCGATTGATTTGACTCGTAAGGCTAGGATTTCTTGAATTTCACATCGACTGTTAAACCTTAATTCTAAACAAGTTGGTACATGCTACATAAATTCTTCTCTATTCATAACTAAAATTTTAGATATACACCAAAGAAAAATAATCTTTTTTTTTTTAATATAGAAAAATAATAGGGGCAGAGTACAGAAGTCATTTGAAAGGTCAAGAAAAGATAATTGACCAAAGTTGTGGCTAGAGAGAGTTTGGTGGTCCAAGGAGTTGTGACAAGATTTTAATTAATTGTAAAGTACTAAGATGAGGAAAAAAAAAATCAAGTTAGGCATGTACAAACTAAGATGTATATGCACTACTTCTCTATGCCTTCATTTTCTTTTTCTTTCAAGAATTAAATACACATATTATCTACTTCCTTCAAACACTGAAAAAGTATAACGGGCACAGTGTATTACTGGGTTGCTTTAAATATGTTCTGTCATATACGCAGCACTTATCTATCTATGTCTGGTCAGATTAGGACTTGGCCTTGTTTTGTTTTGGATATTGCAGTTTCTTTAGCTTTTTCGGTATCTGAACATATATAAATATGATTTCAATAAAACTGTGGCAACTGATGGTGGCAGGAGGGTGGTGGTAGTGGTGGTGGTGAGTCGTGGCGTGCAATTATTTATTGTTTGAATTAATGGAAAGTGATGGTCTTTTGAAGGAACATTAGTCTTTAGCTAATCAAATTTAATAAGATTAGAATAATAATTATATATATTTTAGTGTTAATTACTTACTAATTTGGTTTAGGTTTTAATGTACTGTTTAGTAATGAGGTGTCCTCTTTGCTTGGAATTGACAGTGTCTTGTATAGCTGTTTTTACTTTTGGCCAACTCCATCACTCTCCTTAGGTCTTATACTTTTCTTTTTTCTTTTTTACATTTTCTTTTTCTTTATTGTACTTATTATATTTTTCCTTTTGTCGTCACTAATGTATTTTTTGCACTCCTTTTCACCTTTTTCATTGGATAATGGATAATCCACCACGTGCTGACGCAGCGCGTGTTGCAACTAAAATTTCATGCACTTTTTCTTGCTCTCACTCGTTCCTTATCATTTCTCCTTTAAATATTATAATTCCTACCATAGAAGAGTCGTGTTAGAAGATCAGGGGTGGGTTTAAGTAACGAGGCATGCATTTAGGGTTAATTATCCTTTAATAATAATAATAATAATAATAATAATTAATAGGATTGGAAATATAGTCTTTTAATATAAAATTTAAGTTACCTAATATAATATAATATAATCCATTGCAATTGGAAGTGAAGGCCAGTGCATTTGCATTCCGTTTATGGAGTGTAAGTTAGGTAATGTTAGTTCAATTTTTAACTAGCCTTTCAAGGTTGATTTTAGAATGTTTGGGTGTTAGAAAATAGGGTTTGAAATTTATTATGGAAGCTTAGGAGAGTGCTTTTACAAGTATATATTTTATCCATGAGAGTTGGCCTAATAAATGAAGTTATGGGACCCAACACATATAAACCAAACACTTACTAAGCGTAAGAGATAATAGTATGGAGAGTTAATCAAAGAAAAAGAAGGATAATAGTATGGAGAGTGGACCCTTCAATCGCATCCTTTAGTATAGCTATGGATTTCATAGTCTCTGAGATGGATGAAAGAAACATATCAAAGTTTCTTTTGCTATGATGTGGATACCTCTCTCATGTCAATTAATTATCTTATGTTAGTTGACTTGCTTCTGCTTGTAGGATTGACTATATAGAGACTAGTCATGGGGCATGAGTATGTAGTTATGGAAACCCTTTAAGGAGATAGGACCTTGTATTATCATAAATGCCTATTCAGTTTTGGATGCCATCCTAAATCTACATTATTGGATATGTTGGGAAAAGGATCCAATGCTGAAATATTTTATACTAATATAAGAGCTTATAGGTCTAAAAACATTGAATTTGTTTATTCATAGGATTGAGCAGTAACAGATGCAAGATTAGGATTTAGATTTAGATTTAGAGGACAAAATATATTTATATATTTTTCTATTTATTATAATATTTTGGAGGAAAACATGTCATGCTCGATGCATTCTCCTAATATATACCAACTTTAATCTAGGTATTTAAAATTGCTGTTAACTCATATCGTTTCTATATCTAGTGATAATTGTTGTTGCCGTCATTTGTTTTATGATAGGTAATTGGTGGTTATGTCACTAAATCCGAAGTCTACATATAAATAATGAACATACTAGTGTAGGTTAAGTGCCCTTTGACTAGATGTTTTTATCTTTTTCAACCTTAGGACAGTAGGATGTCAATGTGCAACTTTCTTGAACATAATGAGACGTGGGATGATAGATATATAACGATTGGATTCTTAACCTCTCTTTAATTTTTTTTTCTTGGACACGATGATGGTATGGTGGAGTGAAGTAGAGATAGTATTTCGTGACGACATTCATCACGTTAGAAACCATGATTTAGATTTAATTAATATGAGCACTTGAAATTTCTTGCACCATTTCCCCTTGCTAATTGGGATCATTTGCTTTTTCTCCATGAGGTTTTTCATTTCTTTTACTAATTAATTTATTCATGTCTTTTAATAGATAGATACATAGGTAGAGGGAATATATCTTTTGTACTAATTAATATTTTGATAGACAAATATGGTATACATAAAGAAGGAGAGAGATTAGCTTTTGTAATTTTTTTCCTATATGAGAAATGTTGGATTGGAGAATCTCAAATAGTTTCTAGGAAAATTTCTTGCAAAAGTATACTAATATATGTAGATTTTCTTTTCATCATAGAAAAATATCAATTGAAATCCTTCAGATAGTTATCCAAATTTTTGAATTTTATATTCCACCATGTGGTATCATTTTATTAATCAAAAACCCTTTTATTTATCATTTTTTAGCTGAGAAAGGGTAAGTGTAAATTCCTTTTTTTGAAGAAGAGTATGAATTCAAACTCGCATATCTACTTGGTATTAGACTAATTAATACATGCATGCCAATTAGTCAAATTTCACTGTATTTGATGACTAAGAGTTTACTTCTTGGTTTTTAGTCCATTATTTATATTTGCTTACCAAATTGATTAGATGGGTAATTAAGTTTGATCAACTTATTTGTCTCCTAAACTTTTTTTTCTCAACTCAATTCATTTTCTTCTTTAATGGCCAATTTTGCTATTGAAATGTCTTCTACAATGCCATCAAATATTGAGAATGCTTGATTTGTGACTTTATGGTCAGTGATGACGCTTGGATAGGTAGTGGCCAGTTTCTTTGATTCTTATTAGCTGTGGTTCTCAGTAGTGATTTTCCTATTCAAATCTTTTTCATTTTAGCAACATAAAAAACAGTGTCTATGTGCATACGGATCTTTCTTCTTTTTCTTCTTTTTTCGGTTACTTGTCAATATTTGAGTGGCAAATACATAATTATTTTCTGTTTTCTATTGTTATTTTTTATATATTCAAAGTCCATCGATCCCACATGCATAATTACACTTGTCGAACTTAGCCTGAAGTGTTTGAAAGTTGGTTCTTTTGTTGCCCTTTTCCTTTTAGTCTTAGACAGCTTTTTCCACTTAAACTTAGTACGTTTTTGAGATCAACACGTGTTTGATTCTTTGCATTTTGCATTGGAATTCTCTTCCTGCAAAAGTTGCAAAAGTGACTATATTTTTATTTATTTATCTAATTAGATATGGACTTTTTATCCTAACAATTTAAAAAAAAAAAATTAATAATTTTGGTTCTGTGGCTCTACATTTTAGTCACTTAGAATAATTTAACCCTTTAAGTTTCAGATTAGATTAACATTTAGGATTTGAAATTTGAAACCTGAATGTAATTTAACCTCTAAATTCACTATTAAAAATTTTGTATCTCCTTTGCAGATTAGGGTTTAAAGCATACATTAATTAAGATAAACTTTATGGAAAGTTTTTGTAATTAATAATTTTATTCAAATAAAATAAAATGAAAAAGAGGAAGAAATCTAGTGGTGTGGTGGCCTAAACCTAAGTGGCAGCACAAACATTAGTGGACTCCCACCTCACCACCAGGACTGGTCAGCTTTTGTTAGCTAATACTTATGCTATGCTACTCATTACTTGTGCTAATACATAATCTCACTAAATAAATCTTTTCTCCATTAATATTCTATTCACTATAATTTCTTAATCTGGGTGCGTTTCCTGCTAAATGTTTGTTCCATCTCTATATATATATATAATGCTATTGCTTTTATGGTCCAATGGGATTCGAGACCCGTCACAGGTGTCATTTTCTTTGAATTTGATTGGCTGAACATTATTTTAGTGATGATATTTTTTTCTTTAAGATTTTTGATACGCAATCCTGCTATACTAATATGACTTTGCTTCCCAATAAAGCTACTCCACACTAAACATTGTGTCTAAATAGTAAACACTTATTTATTCCTTAATATATTTTAGTAATATATTGTGAGATTCCAAGAATGCTGTGTCCTATTCTTAAATCCTAACTGCTTCTTATCAATTTGACAATGCAAATCACTTTTAATTAAAAAAGGGGTTGATTTTCTTCTCTGCCTTCCATGTGGTATACTATGTCTAAAAACTTTTTTTATTTATTACTTTACACTAAAATTGCATTGAGGGACACCGGAGATTTTGGTTTTTTAGTTTGTTGCTTTCTTGCTGAGTAATCTATTTAAAAAAAAAAAAAAAGAAGCTATTTACTTAGAAATGTGCATATACATGTTGGGCATCATAATTTAACCCCCCTATACTTTATTCTCCAAATTATGTGATTTGTAATACTTCCTTTTGGTGAGTTGTAATATAATGTGATCAAATGCATTTTTAATATAAAACATTACACTAGAAATACATTTGATTATATTATGTTTCACTCTCGCTCACCGAGCAAAGACAATTTATTTAGTAGATAACCACTTGAAACCATGATATAGGTTTTCATGGCTTTCATTTAAATGCTATTTCTTAGTTAATTTTGACTAGTGCCTTCAACACATTAAAGACTATCATATGCATAGCAAACGTAATAACAGAGAATTACCGCAGTTTTCGGTTTTCTAGGTGACAATTTTTTTCGTTAAAAGCGTTTTTCAAGATGCTGACTGTAGGACTCGATCTTGCGATCATCAGGTGGGATCGAATGCGCTAGACCAAGTTATCTTGGGTTCTGTGCCACAATTCTTTGATAAGTAATGGCTCAGAATATGACTCTGATCTATTTTCCTAACCAAGCTAGGAGTTAGTGAAACTCATTCTGTTGTGAACTTGTGATTGCATCAATTTTTGCTAGTTAAAGATAATAATCTAGTGAATTTTGCACTATGGGCTCATTCTGATTCAAGTTGATTGCATTAAGCATATATAATCTATCTTTAGCAAACTGAAAAGGTTAATTATTGTTTTAACTTATATGCAGGTGTTTGTCAAATGGATGGCATAAGCGAAAGAGAGAAGCCTAACATAAAGCAATCTCTGATTGCATCTTACAACAGCGTGTTAGCCCCTAAGGTAAAAGCTGCCTGCATGGAGGCCACAATTACTCCAACAAAAGAGACAGAGCCAATTGGAAGCCATTCTTCCAAAGAAAATAGGTGCTACAACAAAATTGGCTTTTCCAATTGGTTCAATCAATTCACCATTCTTCTTCAAAGAAGCCTCAAAGAACGAAAGCACGAATCATTCAACATGCTTAGAGTTTTCCAAGTACTCACAGCTGCATTATTAGCTGGTTTAATGTGGTGGCATTCGGATTTTCGAGACATTCAAGATCGATTAGGTCTTCTTTTCTTCATATCAATCTTTTGGGGAGTTTTCCCTTCTTTTAACTCTGTATTCGCCTTCCCACAAGAGAGAGCTATTTTTATGAAGGAAAGAGCGTCCGGTATGTATACTCTTTCTTCCTATTTTATGTCTCGAATAACCGGAGACTTACCAATGGAGCTTATTCTCCCGACAATTTTTCTCACTGTGGCTTATTGGATGGCCGGATTAAAACCCGACTTGGTTGCTTTTCTCTTGACCTTGTTAGTTCTACTAGGCTATGTACTTGTCTCTCAAGGGCTTGGTCTTGCCTTAGGTGCAGCTATAATGGATGCTAAACAAGCTTCGACTATAGTTACTGTTACCATGCTAGCATTTGTACTAACAGGAGGATATTATGTGCACAAGGTACCATCTTGTATGGCTTGGATTAAGTATATCTCCACTACCTTTTACAGCTACAGACTGCTAATTAGGGTTCAATATGGAGAGGGTAAGCAACTTTCACAATTGTTAGGTTGCTCACATCATGGAATTAGTGAGAAAGCAAGTTGCAAGTTTCTTGAAGATGATGTTGTAGGGCAAATTAGTCCTACTGCTTGTGTTTGTGTCCTAATCTTCATGTTTGTGGGCTATAGATTATTGGCTTACCTTGCGTTAAGGCGCATTGAAGCTTAAACATTCTGGTTCAAGGAATAGGATTCTTGTTTCTTGATCTTGTAATTCTTGATATATTATTATAGAAGTCTCTCTAACTGTAATTCTTGAAATCAAGAAAAGGAAAATATGGCTGCAAGGTGAGATGGTTTGGTGTAGAAGAAGTTGATGATCCAAGTCCTATGTATGAGACGCTTTGTAGTTGGAGAAATTGAATTAAACTAACTGTAAATGAAAAGAAAATTCTATATATATATATATATATATATTTGCTTTGCTAGTACACGTACAAGATGGAGCCAGCTAGCAAGTCCTTTGTATCTTACATTCCAAGATTTCAATTCAATTTCTGTTTTCCAATGTGCTTATATCCCTGAGAATGACTTAAAATCTCTCTCCTTTGCATTTTAATTTTCAAGAAACAGAAGAATAAAAAAAAAATTGTTAACCTTTTCTATTTATAATATTTAAGCGCAAAATGGGAAAATATATAAACAAACAAAAATACCAGTAGTTATATTTATTATTATCAAATGAGGATTTATTATTTGTCATGAATTATTATTATTTTATGCGTTGAATCTAAAAGATTAGCCCAAAGAAAGCTAGTTCGGAAGTCAAGTAAGTAGATATCATCAAAAACAATTTTTTAATCTTATTGTTAAGAATCTCACGTCGACTAAATAATAAATTCATAATAAGCATATAAGGATGACAAACTAAATAGCTAATTAGTTAATACTAACATTTTAGTATTTATTGGTCAAAATCCAAGTAAGCTCATATCACCTATTTTCACATTATGAGTTCTTACCTCTACCCTTATTTTTCATTGTAATTATTGTAAATTTTTGCCATTATTATTACAACTCGATCTTCACCTCGTTTATCACTAAATCTTGGGAATAAGATGAGGGAGTGCTTTCAGCTTTTCGAGTTTAATCAAGTTAGCTTCTAAGGCTTTTCTATATATCATGCTCAGTGGCATGCCCAAAACAGGTCCTTGTGGAGTATCTCTAGGTGAGTTTACCTTAATTTGATCTTGGAGCAGTATTTTCTCTTTTCAATGGAAGGCATGGATTAATGAGTGTGCCTTGTTGGGCCTAATGCTTCACATTTATAAGATTAAGGGCTAGAAGACTTTCCTTTGTCTAAGGTAACAAGAGGATATATGGGGAGCAACAACTTGTTGGATCATATCCTTAACTTCTTCAACAATCGCCAAGTTGCTAAGGGCAAGAGGCAAGACAGTTTTCAAAGGATTCTTTTTACTCAAATAGGTATGTTTAAGGTAATGGTTAAAGGTAATGGCAGTTTAAGCTAAGTGGGCACGTTTTATGTTAATGGTTACCTAAAGGTAGTGGCAGTCTAATCCAGTGCTTAACCCAAGTGAATATGTTGAGGTTCAAATTTATCTAGTGCAGTTTAAGTTAGTGTTGAACCCAAGTTGGTATGTTTAAGATAGTATTCACCTAGTTACAGTTTAACCTGGTGCTTAATCCAAGTGGGCATTGGTTAAGTCAATGTTTACCTAAAAGATAGTATTAGCTTAAGCTAGTGCTTAAGTGAGGTAATATATATCTAAAAGGTAGTGATTTGGAGGGTGCATGAGATAGTGGGAATTTATTCATGTTTAAGGTCAATATATTATCAATAGGTAGATATTTGTGAGGCCCCTAAGATACTAGAGCTTTCACTACAAGAAAAATACACGAAATTTTAGTATCAAACCTTATCCGATGCTAATTAGCAACCGTTTAGCGAGGCATCAGCAACAGTTTGAAAATAAAAAATAAATTCAGAATTCAACAACAAATTAGCAACGAATTAGCTACATAAAATTAGTAACAGATTTTATTCATAGCTAATACAATGCTAATTAACGCGAGAAATAATGGCGGGTAATTGGGCAACGAATTAGCAATAGATAGATAATGGAATTTAGCATCTAATTTTTATTATGATACTAAATTTGGAGGGAAAACATGACGCACTAATTAGTAATGGTTTAGCATGGAAGTGGTGAGAAATATATTTAGCATCGGATTTGATATCCATTACTAATTGTGACAGCATAAACTCCATATGATTACAATGGATTGACATCCTACTAGCAAGGTGAACATTTGATTTGTATATTTGCAACGGATTAGCAAGAAAAATTATTAGCAAGGGATTTGCAATGAAATTTATAAATTATCTAAATTTTTATTATTGTTTTTAGAAATAGATAAAAATACTAATTTTATAGTTTTTTTTTTTATAAAATATTAAGAATTGTAAAAATTAAGCTGTAAGGCTGTGAGTTTCTAGTGTACTAAAAATCTGCTGCAGAATTATGTAGTATCTGTTGCATTGCATAGTGACATACTTGCTTCTAAACATTTGTTTTATTTTATCTCATGGTGGTACACTCAAAATAGTGACCTTCAATGAAACATATAGATAAAAATTGTCCCCTCCTAAGAGGGGAAAAGAAAATTCGTCATCCATCTGTTTTACTTGACATAGCTATCTGGCCATCTTATTAAGATACTATGATGATTTAAAACCCTGTAGTTCTCAAATTGAATAGATGAATCCTTGCCATGCCTTTACAAATCCATTTTTAATGTTGGAAGATTTAGTTTGCTATCTAACATGTGATTAGGATAATTTTGTTGGCATTTTGTTTCTTTGCTTAAACTAAATGATTACTTATTTATTTTTGTGAAAAACTAGATTTAATTTCTCATGTCAATTTTTGATTAATTTGTAAGGTAATGGTGTTCGTTTGGCTTTGAAAATTATGGAGAAGGTGGAAGTATATTACCTAGTCGAAGATATTGGCTAAACACCTGAAAACCGTGCTGCTAGGCCTCAGTCCATGCGTGGTTGGATGTGCCATTTTGTTGCGAAACGGCTATATGCTCGTCCTTCACTTGCACTTATCATATATAACGATAGGCGTCATGTAAACAGGTCTGGTTTTGTCCGTCACGGACCGCTTGATGATCAACTTACTAGTGGTTTCCCAAATACTCTTTCTATTAGTTATAAATGTATTAATTAGAAGACTTGTCAATTACAAATACTTTATTTTGCTAATTAGATATAAATTTCGAATTTATTAGACGTTTAATATGTTTAACGTACATAGCTTTATTAACAAATTGATTATCATATAAATATTTTGCTTTATTGATACTAATGTAAATGGAAAAGAGAAATTAAAATATTAGCAGCAGTTCAGCAATGAATTAGCAATGGGTTTGCATTGCATATTTTTACAATTTGGCAATAAATAGAGTAAGGAATTGACCATGGGCTCTTAAAGCAAGTCAAAAATATTAGCAATCGATTTAGCAATATAATTAAATGACAACAGATTTCACAATATATTAGCAACAATATTTTTTGAGAATTTAATAACAATTAGCAACGAATTTGGCAACGGATTAGCAACGATATTTCATGATACATTGATGCACTATAGCAATGGAATTAGCATCGAAAAAAATAGCGAGGGATTTAGCAACATTGCGACAACAGAATTGGTAACGATATTACCAACGGATTAATAATGAATTACAATGAAATTCGTATGCAAATAGGTAGAAAATTTAGCAACAGATATTTTCATCGCTTAGCAATCGATATATCCGATGCTAAATTATTAACATCACTATATTTATCATAAGAATTTATCCGCAGCTAATTCGTTGCTATTTTTTTTAGCAACGGTTTCTTCAAGTTTAGCAATGGAATAATCGTTGCTAAATGACATTTTTTTTTTGTAGTGTTTTATGGTATTTAAGGTTGAGTGCTTCCCCATTTGGAGGGTATAAGCGAAGGTTGTAGATACTTCAATAGTCTTGAATTTTTGGAATAATAGTGTTTGGAGATTGAAGGTTTTAACTTCTCAAATTGACTTAAGACTCTCAATCCATAAGCATGTTTGCTTGGTTACGTAATGCATATATGTGTGTGGAAAATAGAGACATGCCTGTGAATGCGAAAGTCCTAATCTGTTTCCAAAAATCGTCCCAAATTTTTCGTCTTGAAAAAACTCCACATAAATTAAATGGTCTCCAAATCTCATCCTGAAAATAATATTGGGATAGGAATGGTTTTTTTATGAGAATCATTCCATAGTGACCCAAAATCCCGTCTCGTCCTGTACCATCCCAAAAATGAGTATTCTAATGCCGTTCATTATTTTAATCAAAACAATGTAGTTTGACACACAAAATAACTCTTAAAAATTACTTTAAATTATTTCAAAAAGAGAGCTATTTTGAACTAAACAGCTTCTTGATTGTCTACTCCAATATTCTTTCCTTGTTGATAGAGTTTGAAAGTTGGAAACTTAGAAACTAACAACTAAAGACATGCGCGAAAGGAAAAATGATAGCAGACAGGAAACAACAATTTACTAAAGGTTCCATTATTTTTCATTGTTATTTATTTATTTATTTGTTTTGGTTAATTGAAATTTCAAGAGTTCACTTTGTTGGTAATGGTACTTCTGTGATTGACTTTAGTTTGTTTGGATTTCATGGTCTTTAGTGATATTTGGAAGTTTTCGTATTTGGGTGTTGCAATTGTATTCTAGTGTTGAATTAGGGCTTTGAAAGTGCATGTTAGCACTGCAAATGATTTAACGCATACTATAATTTTCATTACAACTACTAATGGACCTGAATGGGAAAACAAATCAGTCATGTTGTGTTATTTAATCATATCATTTTTAACATACACCAAAGCATATTTTGATAAGATTTGTTTGGTTTTGAATATTTTAGTAAAATTGTTTGGTCTTGTAAAAAATTACTCAATTTTTCCGGTTGAAAAAAATATAAAAATCCTTCTTTAATGGCATGTGGCGATTTCCTTGTTTTTCTTGATACTGAACTTCACTCGAAAAAGACAACTAATACTGATTTTAACATATAAATACAAAAGTGGAGCTTCTATATGGTCTATTTATTATGTGATTAATTAAATTATTTTCTACATTAACAATATTTTATTATGGTTTTTTTTTAACCTCTTTTTAGGTTATTATTTTCTTTGTCAATTGACAATAATTTTTATTAATTTATTTTTTTAGGCTGGCTGAAAAAAGTTGAACAACATTAATATTATTGTTTTTTATATTTTTATATTTAATGCTAATTCCTTTATATGTACTTAGTTTTATTAATTATGTAATTTTTATTTTTTAATATTAAACTAGTATTTAGGATATCGTATATCACAATTGAAAAATGTCAAATAAAAAGGCAATACATTCAAAACTCCAAATTTTTCTAGCAGTCCAGGAAATACGACAACACTGCACGAGAATATGAGCTCACCATTAGAAAGCCAACAAACCACACTAACATCTCATGATGAAAGTACAATTGATTTTCCTTGTCATCCTGCTAGTGGGGTTTGGGGTTATTTTAAAAAATTTTATGATGATTTTGGTGTTGAAACGGATAAAGCAATATGTTTATGATTTATCATGCCTCTCAAAACATAATGCAACTGAATTAGGGAAGCATCTTAAGTGTAGTTGTAAGAATTTTAAATATAACAATTGTTCAAAAAGACTAGAGGTGGCCATATGGATGAGAAGTAAACAGAATTGTGCTTAATGAGTAATGGTAAGGGGATGGAAATAAATTAAATTATTACAAGTTTGACCAAGTATTTGCAAGGAGAGCTATGGTTAGAATGATAAAAAAAGATGAGTTGCCCTTTAAATTTATAGGGTTTTTAAAGAGTTTTTCCAAGAAATGCAATCTAAATTCAAATGCCTTCTAGGTGGACAATAACTAGAGATATTTATCAAATTTTCTATGAAGAGAAAAGGAAATTACATGCACTATTAGATTTTGAATATCAAAGGCCATCATTTACTATTGCTATCTGGACAGAGTTATTAAAATGTCACTTATTTGTGTTTGACATGCCACTTTATTAACAATAATTGGATAATGCAAGGAAGAATTTTAAACTTTCATTTAATAAAAGGTTATAAGGGTGTGAATTTAGGTAATGTTATAGATTTATGCCTCAATGAATGAGGTTTAATAAAGTTAAGTGCATTACTATTGATAATGCAAGTAGTAATGACATATGTGTTGCATAGAAAACAAACCTTAAGCAAAAAATTGCATTTGTGTTAGATGATGAGCTTTTCATACAACATATATTGCACATATTTTATACAGATAGTTAAAAGTGGTATGAAAATTGTTATGTCTTTAGTTAATAAAGTAAGAGTTGCCTGTAAATATGTGATGAGTAGCCCACAGATATTAGACAACTTTAAAAAGTGTCAAGATGGTGTCGAAGTATAAGGGTTATGTAATTTTGGATTGTGAAACAAGGTGTAACCCAACTTATTTAATGTTAAGGACCACTCTACATTTTAGAAAAGTATTTAAAAGACTTGAATTATTGAATTCCACCTCAAAAAGTAAATTAGATGATTCTTTGCCTTTGGAGAGTGATTGGAATAATGTCCAAAACTTGACTAGATGTTCAAGAAGATTTTATGATGTAACATTAAAATTTTATGGGTCTTTATATTCTATTGCAAATATGTTTTTCCCTAAAATTTGTACTCTATTAAAAAAAACTTATAGAATTCTTTGGCTAGTGATAATGCAGGAGTTGTAACATGACAAAGCAAATGAAAGAAAAAAAACTAGAAATATTGGGCTCAATTGAATAAAATAAATGTAATGTTATTTATACATGTAGTGTTCGACCCTCGATATAAGTTGAGGTACTTGAAAGTGAAGTATTAGAGATTTTTCAGTGAGACTGCAGCAAATAAGTTAGTTGAAAGAGAGCTTAAAAATAAAAATCATTGATCTCTGAGTATGAGAAAAAATAAAATATTTGTGAAATATTTCATATAAAAAACCAATGTTATAAGGAGTCCAATGCAAATTATGTGTAGATTGATGAGTATTTTTTAGAATTAGAGAATGAAAATAATTTGAGTATCAAGTCAGAGTTGGATAAGTAGTTAAAGGACCAATCTGAGAGGTTTACAATGATTTTCAATTTATTATTATGGTGGAAGAAAAATACGTGGTATCCTACTCTTGCCAAAGTAGCTAAAGATGTTTTAACTATTCAATGCTCTGCCATAACATACTTTCAGCATTGATAAAAATCTTAGATTTAATTAGGAGTTCTTTGACTCCTACAATAATTGAGGTCCCCATTTGCTGCCAAAATTGATCGAGAAATCCTACATTTACCATTAGAATTGAAGAGCAAACTGAAAATTTTGAAAAGTTTTAAAAAGGTAAATTAACACATATTTTCTATAAACTACTATTAAACATGATTTAAATATTGAAAATTACAACTGATTTTATTATTGTTTTTTGTGACTTTCAAAAATTATTCAAGTTCTTGATCTTTCTCAAATTCTTTTTCAAAGGGCAAACTTTGATGATTAAAAAGAGAGATTTATAATTTTTAAGGAGATGTTTATAACTTTAGTTAATTTAGTATTTATTTATTTGCTTATTATTTGGATATTTGGAGTATATAATTATTATTTACACATTTTATTTCAATATTAGATTTTTTATTTAAATATTTGGATACTGGATATTAGATAATTACTCCCTCCGTCCCAAAAAAAAGTCAAATTTTTTATTTTTACATAAATTATGAAATATGGTTAAAGGAAAATTTTATACATAGAATAGTAACTCAAGCAACTCCATATTCGCTTGTTTATGGTTTTGAAGTTGTTCATCCTCTTGAATACCAAGTTTCATTGTTGAGAATTGCTATCCAAGAAGGTATGTCAAATGAAGACAATGATCGGCTTTGCCTATAAGAGCTAGAACTATTAGATGAAAAATGACTTGAAGCACAACAACTGTGTGGAGTGTTATCAAACTCGAATGTGCTAAACTTTCAACAAGAAAGTGCGAGTCCACTCTTTTCAAGTTGGCGATCTAGTTCTAACAATAAGAAGGGCAATAATCATGTCACAACATATGGGCAACAAGTTCCAAATTGGGATGGACCATATGTAGTTCAAAAAGTCTACTCAAATGGAGCATACAAGATAATTGATCAAAATGAACTATAAATCAAGCCAAGCAACAAAATGTTTTTTGAAGAGATACTATACTTAGAAGCTTGACAGTGCTCTTAGCCCACATTAGTTAAAACCTTGAACGGCTAATAAAAAAAATAGAAAATAAAAAGTTTAGTTGAGTTACATTATGAATTGATCCTTGCAAAAGAGGATGCATAGATAGCTCATAATTATACTAAGTTCAGTCACATAAAAAAATCTCAAAAAAAAGTTTAGTTGAACTATGTTATAACTTGATCCTGCCAAAAGAGCATACGTAGGTAACTCGGCATTATATTGAGTTCAATCACAAAAAAACAGTAAAAAAAAATTCATTTGAACTACGTAATGGCTTTATCCTTGAAAAGAAGGTACATAGGGAGCTTAGTATTTTTCTAAGTACAGTCGTGCAAGAAAATAAAGGTTAAGCAAGAAGCTTGAACAAAGATTGATAAAGTATTCCACTTGATATGAAGAAAACATACTGTTATCTTCCAAAAAAAAATCTTTCTTCATGATACTGGATGGACCCAACTAAGCTTTTATTTCCACAAAAAGTTTGGTGGCTTTAGTTTCATTATAATATTTGTTCATTTGTTAGCAATTATAAGAAGTCATCTTAGAATCTTCGTCAACAATATGCGTAAAGTGTGCGTCAAAATAATTAGCTAACTAAGCATAAACATAATGAAAAGACAATAGTACTTCATACCTCTTCAAAGTTATAGCAATGCAAATTGTTCAAAGGTCTCTATAAGATCATTAATAGCCAAAGAATATTTCGCGAGATGCAATCATGCTAGCAACTTTGAAGGTGTTGGGATAAATAAGATTCATAAGATCATGTGAAAGTGCAAACTTGCATAGCCAGTAAGAAATCAAGGCTACTAAGGAAACTTCTTATCATAGATCATCTTCTATATTCAACATGTTAAAAGGCTCTTGCCAGTTCTTTCAGTGTAGTCATTTTCAAGAGGCTTAGAACACTTTATAGGACTGCGAAAGCTAAAGTTCACCCAGTTGCGACATTCAACTGGAATCTTTTGTCAACCATCTTAATGTTTTTGTAGTATGCATAAAGTAAGTACTCGCAGCTTCGTGGTAAGAAGAGAGTTCTACCTCCATTGACTCTTATAAGATCTACATCTAAAGGGATTATGTAATCATAAAATGAGCCATTAATGGAAAGGACTCTTAGAAATTTCAAATCCTAAAGAGAAATTGACTCTTCTAGAGTTGAAAGGAAAAGAGTATTTGTTGAAGCACCACAATACACAAAAAAGTTGAATGACATTAGGGGAGCGATCATAAGTGAAGAGCGATGTGAATAAAGTATGATACACCTTGACTTTCAAATGCAGTTGCTTATTACTTGCCAACACATCTTCAAGCCACTTCCAATAGCGTTCGATGAAGGAAAATTCACCAACAAATTTGAAAAAATGATGCTAAGAAACTTCATTGTTACGAATACGACTTCTCAAAAGCAAAAGATTTCTTTGATGGAGTTTGAAACAAGTGAAGTGAAGAATTCAACAAATGATATTAGACGCACTTAACTACTTCATGTGAAAGTTGGAATTCACATGTATATTCGATAGTCCTCCATCAGATGAGGAGGCTTTATCTTGTTTGGAGTCTTGACTCCAAAATAATCCTCGATGGATATTAGAGGTGGATATTATTCTAAAATTTGAATCTTCTTTCACATACAGGGGACATACACACACAAAGAGAAAGACAAAAAAAAAGCTTCAAAATTATATCAAATTCAAGACTACAAAAGCTCTCTTCCAAATTAAAATAATCAAAATTCTTTCAACTTCAATTCAAGACCAAATATCTTCGACCCTTGAATTTTTCAAAGTTCATTCTACATAATTTGCATATCAAGTCTTTTCAACTATTGAATCGTATTTAAAATCAAGTTGTCTTGACTCTTGAATTATGTTCACAACAACAAAGAAGAGAATAAGAGGATAATTTTCTTTTGTAACATGAAGTTATATGCACAGAGATTATATTCACTTATTTATTATAAATAAAATTTGTATTTTTATACTTTTATTTTTTAATTTTCAGAAACAAATTTTATGCACACAAGTCTTAATACTTCTTTTAATTACAACATCCTTTCACATTAGCCTTTTGATATCTTTTTAATTTTTGATATCTTTTCAATTAGGATAATGCTTTTTTTGTTATCGATCCACAATTCTACTCTTTTGGCTTCAATATGTACAATAGATAGTGGGGAAATTATTTTGCCACAATAGTGATTTATTAGTCAGCCTTAATATAATATCCCCTTTTCACTTTAGTCTTTTTGACATCTTTTTAATTGCAATTATATCATTTTACTACCAATTATAATTTTACCCTTATAGCTTCAATTTGTACAATATTATTCTGTGACTGTTTAATAATTTTTTTATATTAACGAAAAATATATGAGAAATTATAAAAAATAATTTATAAATCATTAAAAATTATATTACCTATTTGGTAGAATTTAAAAAATTTAAAAACACAAAAAATAAGTATATATTTATATATTTATTATTTTTTTAGTAAAAAGTGATAGAAAGGCATCAAATGTGAATTTATGTTTGTTATAAAAGATCTGTACCATTAAAGATAGAAATAAAATTTTCAAAGCACAACGTAAAATACAAATAAAATATATCAAATGCAATAAATTTAATAGCATTAATATTCATTCTTTTCTTGATTATACAATTACAATATTTTACCTTAAATCCTGCAAGGCTTCAACTCAAATAGCCTCTAAAATTATCAAATATCAAACTATTTATAATTTTTGAAAAGAAAATTATTTATTTAATATAATTTTTTACATATTGTTCTATTTATTTCATCATATTTCTTTAAGAAGTATAAATATAAATTTTCACTTTTTTTTTTCTATTAGTCTTTTTTATGACGTGCATTGTACGTTGACAATGCTCATTATATTTTCATTTTTTTATACTCTTTTAATTTTTATCTATATAATATTAAAACATAACTTTTTGTTTAAATTAAAATAAATATAATTGATTAACTTATATTAGATTTGACATATAAGCTAATTGTAATGTTGTTGGTTATGTATTTGATTCTATTTTTTTTAATGAAATGGTCTTAAAACAAAGTTCAATCTAATCTATGTACTAAATTTTTCAGTTCCTAATTTATAAATATAGATTCTTAAAATCTTAATAGGTGCTAAAAAAAAATCAAGTTATTATTCAATCAGCAATATTTACCCTCAATCTCAAATCAATATCTATATATTGCTATAATGAAAAATAAAAAAAATTATACTAATAGGTAAAAGAAAAAAAATGAGAAGATGATCTGAATTAATTATGGTAATTATTTTGGCTATAGTGACAGTGTTACTTGCCCAGTGCATTGGAAAAAGAATTATATGAACATACACATATAACTCTTGAAATTCAAAAAATGGCCCAAAATAGAATCATATAGTTCTAGTTTTTTTTTTTTCAATTTCATAACACTATTTTCTTTATTTTCTTTCAAATTAAACATATTTAGGACATAAAAAAAATATCAAGAAGATTAAAAATGCTTAATCAAGAGGCTATTTATTTATTAAGGGAGATATAAAACTCTTACTAAATTAAAATAATAGTGGTTACAAATTAATTCAATAACGAAAAAAAAATAAAAAATGATAAATTTTTATTGAGAATAAAAGTCTTTTAAGAACCTAACATATAATAAGAAATAAATTATATTAAAAAAATATCAATTTGAATTTAAAAAAAAAAACTCTGAAAATGCTATAATTTAATTAAATTTGATTTTAATGGAGAAAAAGTCAAGTCAAAAAATAAAAATTACAAAGCAAATCATGCTAGGATCCAATATTGATCGCTTAATGAGTTTATTTCTCTATTGTTTTAAGTTGCAAGTTTAACATAACTAAATAAGTTAATTAAGTAATAAAAAAAATTTTCAAAAATAAATGATGCTCACATAAGGTCAGTTTAAAAAGAAATAAAGTATTTTCAGCAAGTATTTACTCCATTTATGAAAGATTAACCCTCGATCTGACAAAAAAATACAAAATATTAACCGTTGATTCAAACACCCAATGATGTAATATGAAATTTTCGAGTTGACTATAAATTTAGCTCCACAAACTTGCAGCACGCAATTTGTGTTTCCAATCTTAAACAATTGAAACTTGTTTTAAAACATCCTTTGCAATTGGGCCCGAACCTCTTGGGCTAAAAGCTTAAAAACATAATCCTACTAAATTTGGGCCTAATTTCAATCTTTTACGTTTAGGCTTTAAGCTTGAACTCAATACGACGGCGTTTGTATTCCACCTGGTAGCTTCGGGCAATTTCCAGAAGAAAAACAAATCAGAGAACACAAAACAACCAGCAACAGGAGAATCTGAGCTGAATATTGAATTGAACCAGACGGGAGAAATTGGACACAGAAGAACTAATTAATAAACAATAAAAAAATTCCATGGAGAAACCGTCACCTCCTTCGTCACCATCAAGCTCCATTGATGGCTCAAGAGAACTTCAATGTATTGGAACACTCGAAATCGTTAGACCAAAACCTGTCGGTTTTCTCTGCGGTTCTCTTCCTGTCCCTACCGATAAATCTTTTCACGCTTTCAACTCCGCTCTTGTTCCTTCTAGCGAAACGTAACACACACTCTCTCTCTCACATTTGCTAGTTCTATACGCGTTTGTTTATATAATTATGTGCGTGTAATTTGTGTTTTTGGTTGTGTAGAGTAAGTGCACCGAGGTACCGGATGCTGCCGACGGAGACCAATTTGAATACACTTCCGGTTGTTGCAAACTTGCCGGAGAAGGTTCTTCCTGTTGGTGCTGTACAATCTAAGGCCACCGGAGGTATGCTTTTTCTTCAATTTCTAATTGAGATAAACGTAAATTTGCGGTTCTTCAGTTCTTTTAGTTTAACGATTGGCATTTATTTTGAGGTTGTTGAATTTTATTTCTGTGAAGGAAGATAAGCTTAGAAGATGCTTTTCTTAATATTATTAGGAATTTGTAAATTATAGGAACATGAACATTTCTTTGTGTTGTGGGTTTTAGAAAGATGCAGATGTGGTTTTGTTTTTCTAAGACTCAATTGCTTTAACTTGCATTGCAGTTAAGTGGAGAGTAATACAATAATGAAACTGGAGGATTTATTTCCGATTTTGCTTAAGAAGCATAATCACATAATTTATAAAGGGCATGCTTGATGCTAGAAGAGAATTTTTGTTATTGTTCAAATTGAGGATTGAAGTTATGACTTGGAATTTCAAATGTGGAAACCTTGACTTCTGAAATATTAGTTAACAGCTAAAACCCACATCTTAAACTTCCTGCAACTAAATCCTATTGCTTATAAAGTAAGAGTCACATGACAATTTCTATTGCTATCATTATCATTATCATAAAAAATCTGTGTAAGCGTCATATGGAATACTTGAATATATTCAAAGCAGCTTGTTAATGTGAGGACTAGACTATACAGTGTCTGCCTGTGTTGACTTTAACCTAGAAATTGCATCACATAAAAAAGGCTATTAAATTAGCATAATATATTGTAACTATTATTATGATTACAAGGATGCCTTCTGAAGCACTAATGGTTCGTAGGAAAGGTCCAAATTTAGGGAATTGATTTTGCTTTAAGTTGAGTCGGATAAGCAAGCTGAGTTAATCTAGGAATTGTTAGAGTTCAATGAATTTTGTATCATCTCATTATGGGAAAGGATATCATATAATTGTTAGGATAAAATAAAGTGTCATTTATATGTTGTTTCTCTTTGGTCACTGATGTTGTCTACTCTATCTGAAGAATGTGTTGAGATTTTGTGTTTTTCGCATTGAAGTTGCTATCTGTTTCTTGAAAACTAATACTAAATGCACCATAATCTGACAATATTTCTACAGAATTACTAGTTTTGTTATTTCATTTGCAAGTCTTTCATGCTAATTAACAGAGCAAATATTCGTCTCTGTGTGCTTCTTTTTACTTGAATTCACAATGATTGAAAGTAAAACTTTATGATCATGACTTGTAGAGTTACCGTGGGAAGGAGATACTATTTCATCAAATCTTACAAGGAAATGTGAAGCTCTTGCTGTATCTGGTTTAGCGGAATATGGGGATGAGATAGATGTGATTGCTCCTACTGACATTCTGAAGCAGATCTTCAAAATGCCATATTCTAAGGCTCGATTATCAATTGCGGTTCGTCGTATTGGACAGACTCTTGTTCTGAATACTGGGTTTGTGTCTCTACACTAGCTTTATTGCTTATCTTGTAAATTTTTCAGCATCTTGATTATGTCATGAAACACAGGCCTGACTTGGAAGAGGGAGAGAAGTTGGTTAGGAGACAAAAAAATCAGCCAAAGCGTGCAGATCAATCTTTGTTTCTGAATTTTGCTATGCATTCGGTCAGAATGGAGGCTTGTGATTGTCCACCAACCCATCATTCTTCATCAGAGGGGCAGTCAAATTCATCTGTACTTCCTGGGGGCACATCACATTCTATGGGGCAGGGTGATGGTGCCACTGAGAATGAAGGATACAACCATTGTTCAGAGTATCCACAAGTCAAACAAGATGGCTTCTTTTGGGAAGGTAAAAAAAATAAGAGAAATAAGGATCATCATCCAGTAAAAAAGGCTTCACATGTTGGTGAAAAGCCTAGATGCTCAGTTCAAGAATCTGAGAAGCATAAAAGGGTTCATAACGATGGATTTTTAAGGGTTCTGTTTTGGCAATTTCACAATTTCCGAATGCTCTTAGGCAGTGACCTGCTTCTCTTCAGTAATGAAAAGTATGTTGCTGTGAGCTTGCATTTATGGGATGTAACAAGACAGGTAATAAAAACTTCCATGAAATGTTTACGGTCTTCATGCTTAGCAAAATTTTCATTGTTTCTTCCTATGTTTTGATAGGTAACTCCGTTAACTTGGCTTGAAGCATGGCTTGACAACGTTATGGCCAGTGTACCCGAGTTGGCCATCTGTTATCATCAAGATGGTGTTGTTCAAGGTTATGAACTTCTTAAAACAGATGATATATTTTTATTAAAAGGCATCTCAGAAGATGGAACTCCTGCTTTTCATCCTCATGTTGTCCAGCAAAATGGCCTCTCTGTTCTGAGGTTCCTCCAAGAAAACTGCAAGCAGGATCCTGGTGCTTACTGGGTAGACAAATAATCCGTATTCCGTGTATTGTATTTATTAACTTTCTATTTGAAGAAATCTTTTTCTTAAAATTGTTACAAATGATTGTTTTGATATCTGAATTCGTCTTTTTACAGCTTTATAAAAGTGCTGGCGAAGATGTGATTCAACTTTTTGATGTTTCTGTTATTCCAAAGAACCACCCTTCCAACAATTGTGATGATAGCTCGATGTCCCTTCCTTCCTTATTGAGCAGAGAGAGAAGTGATTCCTTATTTTCATTGGGAACTCTTCTTTACCGCATTGCTCATAGGCTTTCTCTTTCAATGGTATGATATAAATACAATCATAGACTGCTAATGATACTCTATAACATTGTTATGTTGGTGTTACTAATTTTTAGTATTTCTGATACAGACACCTAATAATAGGACAAAGTGTGCAAGATTCTTCAGGAAATGTTTGGAATATTTGGATGATCCAGATCATCTGGTGTGTAGAATCAGTTGTCTTACTGTTATTTATTTAGTACTTCTATGAATATGCTTTATTGCATCAAATGATATTTGTAACCAATATTATACATCCAGGTAGTGCGTGCATATGCTCATGAGCAATTTGCAAGACTTCTTTTGGATCATGAAGAGGAGCTGGAATTGAATTTTACATCTGAATCACTTCCAATAGAATGCGAAGTTACAGTTCCAGTGGAATCCTTGGACTCTTCTTGTGGTTTATCTGAATCAGTTGCTTATGAAAATTTCTCCTTGCCAGTTGCAGAAGATAGATTGAGTAAAGATGGAAACAGTTCCCATCATGAAATATCAGAGACTCCTGCAACGATCACGCTGCAGGAAAATGTATCTATTTGCAGAAATTTGATAGCATCGAATGACACAGAATCAGAAGATTTAGAAGAATCTCTTCCGAGTTCTAGTGGCAGTGAAACATTTGCAGTGTGTAAAATGTCTCCGGCATCTGCCTGTGTGGTTCAAACTGTTGCTGATCCAATCTCCTCTAAGTTAGCTGCAGTACATCATGTTTCACAAGCTATTAAATCTCTTAGATGGATGCGCCAGCTACAAGGCACTGAAGTAGAGTTGCTTGATGGGATTAATAATAATCCTGATAGACCACCTTCATCTGTAAATTTTTCTGTCTGTGCATGTGGTGATACTGATTGTATAGAAGTTTGTGATATTCGAGAATGGCTTCTAACATCAAAAATAGATAATAAATTGTGGAAGCTTGTTCTTCTGCTTGGAGAATCTTATTTGGCACTGGGGCAAGCTTATAAGGAGGATAACCAATTGCATCAAGCGTTGAAAGTAGTAGAATTAGCATGTTCTGTTTATGGATCAATGCCACAACATTTAGAGGAAGCGAGGTTTACTTCCTCAATTATTAAATATCCGTCCCTAAAAATATTCAATGAAAATAATGAGAAGACAATATCATATATTGGTGATGCAAAGGGAGTAAAATCAAGTCCTGGTGATGATTCTCTTGCTTTTGAGTGTTTCTCTTCAACTTACCTCTTCTGGGCCAAGGCATGGACACTGGTTGGAGATGTGTATGTCGAGCTTCATTTCACAAAAGGTAGAGAGCTCTCAGTACAAGCAGACAGCAAACCTTCTGCCAAAGAATTGAGAATGTCGTCTGAGGTTGCGAAGGAAGTCCAAAGGCTAAAGAAAAGACTGGGTCGGTATAATCAGAATTGCAGTTCATGTTCTCTAGTAAATTGCAGCTGCCAAAGTGATAGGGCTAGCAGTGGTAGCAGTGCTAGCAGTAGCAGTGGAAATAAGCGCTCTGTAGTTTATGGCAGGAAGCATGGTAAAAGATCATATGTAAAAAATTCCACCTACTCTCTTTACGGGGACTTCGATAATGGTCATACTCTTCACAAAGTGGAAAATAGGGGTTCTAACAGTGAATATTTCCAGCTTGATAGAAATGATACTATGATAGAAGCTCCTGGAATTGGGGGCGATAACCTTGGAGTATCTTCTTCTGTAGCTGTTAATTCTAGAACAAGAGAAGGCAGCAGGTCTGAAATGCATGAAGAAGTGGTGCCATGTCAAAGTGAAAGCACTTCAAAAGAAATGCCAAAAATTAAGAATGGTGGGATTTTTAAGTATTTGAGAGATTACACTGATGTAGAAGCAGATGCCGATGCAGAACACTATCTTTCTACTGCACTAAATTGTTATGAAGAAGCCAGAAAAGCATTAGTTGGACTTCCTACAGGCTCAGCTGAACTACAATCTGTAATTAAAAAGATTGGGTGGGTTTGCAATGAAATGGGTCGAAATAGGCTTGGAAGAAAAGAGTTAACAAAAGCTGAACTTGCTTTTTCTGATGCCATATCTGCATTCAGAGAAGTTTCTGATCACACCAACATCATATTGATCAATTGTAATTTGGGCCATGGTAGACGAGCTTTGGCTGAAGAGATGGTGTCAAAGTTTGAAAGTCTCAAATTTCATGATATCTTCCATAATGCTTGCAAACAAGCTTTGCAAAGTGCAAAGCTGGAATACTGTGAATCACTTAAATTTTATGGGGCAGCAAAGTCAGAATTGAATGCTATTGCCGTAGAGAACAACTTGGAATCAAAGAACTTGAAGAATGAAGTATATACTCAGTTTGCTCATACATATCTGAGGCTTGGCATGCTTTTGGCCAGAGAAGATATTACTGCAGAAGTTTATGAGAATGGTGCCTTGGAAGATTTGCCTGTCGTTTGTATTAGTCCCAGTGACAGGAAAGGTACAAGAGAATTGAGAAAACATGAGATTTCAGCTAATGAAGCCATTAGAGAGGCGTTATCAATGTATGAGTCTCTGGGTGAATTACGTAAACAAGAGGCTGCTTATGCTTGCTTTCAGCTTGCTTGCTACCAAAGGGATTGCTGTTTAAGATTTTTGGGGTCAGATTATAAGAAAAGCAACTTGCCTAAAGGTGAAAATAGCATTATTCAACGGCTGAAGCAGTATGCATCCTTGGCTGAGAGGAACTGGCAAAAAGCAATAGAATTTTATGGACCAGAGACGCATCCTTCCATGTACCTAACAATTCTTACAGAGAGATCAGCTCTTTTATTGAGCCTCTCAAGTTTTTTACACTCAAATGCAGTACGTTCTTGGATCTATTCTTTTCTTTAATGGCAGCATAACATTTATATCTTCCATTTCCAATTTGATGAACCTAAATTGACTAGATAACTTCCTTCCCTTATCAGTTTTCTATTTGATTTTTGGTTAGGAAGGCTATTCTATTGTGCAATAATAGTTGTCTGGGGCTTACACACAAAAAGGTGAAGGTTTAGTAGAATGCAGAGTGGGATTTTTTCTGAATTATTACTCAGAAACTTTGTTTATTTCGTAACTGAAAAATAGCCTTTTTATTTGGGTTTTGAGTTACAGAAAGTAAAACATCAGTAAACTGTTCATTTAAATGGAGTCTACATGCAAACAGAATAGTAATGCAGGAGAACTTTATCAATATTATCTTATCCCTTACTAGCACAAGTTACATATAATTAATGTATGCTAATGAGAGATCTTTTTTTTTCCCCTTTAATTATCTTTGGAGTTGCATATTTCTAAGAGAACAAAAGAAATTATTGCGCTAGTAGAGAATGAATTCAGAGTTACAAATAGATTCGAGTCTGTCTCAAGAATATTTAATGGAACTATAGTTATTTGTCAGCTTGGCTTAAAAAGGAGGTTTGTCGTAGCTGACAGTCCTCGTCCTTGGTCTTTATGGGGGCCATTACAGAATTAGATGCTCTGTATATCAAGAAGTTCGGGAGTTATTATATTGTGTTTTGTCTCCAACAAATTTTACTGCAGCCATTGTCGCAGTTTAACATTTATGCTTTTTTTTTTCCTGTTCTCATGATATTTTACTATTGTTCCAGATGCTAGAATCAGCTCTATCCCGTATGCTTGAAGGACGCAATGCATCTCGAAAAATTTCAGATTCTTTTGGAACTGATCACCCACAGGTACATGCCAAATTTTGGGGTCATTTGCAGACGCTTTTGAAGAAAATGTTGGCCACGATGCTTCCTGGAAATACAAATAGATTGTCATCCATTGTTCAGCCAACTTCAGGGTCTAACAGGCCTGATGCTGGAAAACTGAGGGAGCTCTACAAGATGTCCTTGAAGTCTGCTGATTTCAGTCAGTTACATGCTATGAATGATTTGTGGATGTCATAATCTAAAACTTACCTTTCTATTTTCTGGAGCTCATCCTATAACATTTACATCTCATGCGGAAAGTAATATTAGCAACGGATAATTGGAGAAGTCTCCTTGCTGCATTTTTTGTTGGCACAACTCACCTTTGTACCACCGTAACTGAGATGCACTGCAACTGATGGAAAGATTTGAAAGTGAAAATACGTATAAGCATTCAGGAGAATGTACGTGTGGATGGGTTACTCTTAAGGCTGTGTAAATGTGGTGTCGAAACTGTAAATATGCTTAAAAGATAGATTTCAAAATTTGTGGGAGTCATATTCTATTAGTACATAATTCAAAAACAGTTATTTCATTTTCGTTTGTCAATGAGCTGATGCAAAATATGGTTTGATTAGACTATATTTGGTATGTTATAATTAACCATGTAATGGAATGAGAATTATATTATATAATTAATTAGATTCTTTGGATAGACGCTTTTAATATGTGTAATTTTCGTTAATTAATTTGAAGTAATGTTTATTGCATAAAAAAAAAACATGTATGGTTTATCATATGAAGCACATAATATTAATTGCATCAAGTCGCTCCAATTTAAATTTTATCATTTAAAATTATTTAACGAATTTGGTGTCTTTCTAGTTAGTAATGGAAGCAAAGTTCACTCATAGTTCTTTCTTCAACTCTGGTTTGCTACCATCTCACTACTACAATCACTGTCACTGTTTCACCACTACCACTGCTGCTTCACCACAACCAACGCGTTGTCACTATTACTATCGCTCAACCATGCGTTGCCACTATTACTATTGCTCAACCATCACTACTATTACCGCTCGACCAACACCACAACCATTATCATCACTTCACCACCTTCATCACTCCACCACTATTACCATTACTCTAATACCCTAATTTTTAAATAAAGTATTATATTTTAAATATTGTGTGAATTAAGTAAATAAATAATAAATGAGTATTTTACAAAATATAACATCTATTTAAATCAATTATTGAAATGCAAGAAAATAATATTTGTAAGGAATATAAGAGGTCCTAAAACTATTAGATAATATAAATGCATATATACATATATCTTAAGATGAAAATTCAAGAATTTAAAGGAATAAAACTCCAAATCAAATTAGTTTAAGTAATAAAAATATGAAATGACCAAAAATGGCACCTAAACTACTACTTAACCAAAGTGACTAAATGAGATAAAAGAGAAATTTCATTCATACAAGTGATAGCTTAATATTTGCACAAATTCATCCTTCTAAATTATGAAAATAAGTGTACTGAAGAAGTAATTATCTTATCATCTATTCATATTTTTATTTCAGACGTAACTTTTTCATTTCATTTTCTTTTCTCCATTATTTTTTAAAAGATAGCAAATAATTCAATCTTTAATTAATGAAAGGAAGACATGTGTATTTAAGAAGATATTATATTTTCATTGATTTACACCTTTATTCATATTTGATTTTCTCCCTTTCACATTAATTTATTCCTTTCACATTTTTCTTTCAATCAATCTACCAATTGCTAAAAATCAATCATTACAAATACCAAATAAATCATCATCTAAATTAAGAAAAAGGAAACAAGTGTATTAAAAAAAAATACCACAATTTCTTTATTTCACATCTTTATTTCACACTTAGTGTTCCCATTTCATTTATTTCTCTATAAATACCCTACTTCCCTAAGATCAGTTACCACAAAATATTAGAAATATACAAGTGTGCTAAGGAGGAATTAAACCAACAAGTGATAGGAAGGAAGAGAAAATCATAAGGGAGCAAAGAAAGGTTGAAGATTACTACGGAATCATTTTGAAATATTAAGTGATAAAAGTGAATCAAATTCTCATTTTCAAGGTGAGTTATAGTATCTAACCTTTCTTATTGTATTGAAACTTTCGATAAAATACATATCATTGCTGGTATTGAAACTATTTATTTATTGCAATATTGAAATTATGAATTCTAAAATCTATGTGGCAATTATGCCTATTTTGTTTGTACCAAGCCATTTGTTAGCCAATATGAGAGAATCCCAGTCTTGATGGTGGCTATACCATCAGGCTATGTGTACATAGAAATTTGTGATAAAACGGAGAAGTTGCTGCCCTAATATGTGAAATATGTGTTAGCACTAGAATATACATAGTGATATATTTTATTCAGTGTTATATATGTGATTATCTGTCATATTAGTAATATCTCATTTGTGATATTGATCCGAATACTACGATTCCTTTCATACGAATTTATTGTTGATGAGCTAATAATAGTACTACCCTATGATATTACTATAAATGTGGAACCTTAAGATACTTATTCATTGTACACATTACCTCTATGACACTATAATCTCATTGAGTTGACGACTCATTCAAACGTTTTTGATTTCAGGTAGAGGTGATCTTGGTCAATCAGCTTCTTAATTCCTTCTTCCAACAAGAAGCCTTTGATCAATGTAAATATTGTTGTTAAATACTAAAACTCTAGTTGCTCCATAGTATCTTTGTGGATGATATTAGTGTTGGATGTGTAAGCTTTATTGTAACAGTATTGAGAGAATAGTATGTATCTATACAGAATATGATAAAGAATATTTTTATTGATATTGAGAATTTAATAAATAATTGATTCTGGCCCACAAGCAAATATCCAAGATAAGTAATATATGTATTTTAAGTTTCACAAGGTGCTCGATGGTCTTAAGCCTACCTAGATCATAGGACCGTCGCATCACTAAAAATTAGAGTGTGACAATCACCATCATCACAACTACCGTCACTCCACCACCACAACCAAGATTACTACCACCAGATTGTCCACTACCACCAACGCCACTGCTAGAACAACTATTACGACTCCACCATAACCATTCCACCACTACCATCACAATCACCATTAACAAGTTTAATTCTCCTCTCTTTAACTCATGTAGTTTCTGTCAAATTAGGAGAAATAAGAATTATTCTAAACCTTAATAAAATATTAAAAATACACCTTTACCCTTAAGATCCTAAAACTAATCTTAACTCCAACTTTATTATCTTTAAGGGACTTCTGTCACCTGTCATGTAATTTTTTTTTTCCCCTCCTATGTTTTAAAATGGTGATCTTCAACTACAAATTTCAACACAAAATATCCACAAGAAACATTTTGCACAATCTATGACCTCCAATTAATATAAGCAATCTGCCATTTACAGTTTATAATGGACATGTAAACTCATTCCTTCCTACACATACACAGATACGTATATTTGGTGTTAATTTTATTATTCTAAATATTTCTAAAATAAATTTAATTAGAAAGGTTTATATAATCAATTATTCAATTCATGTGTATTCTACATAATTTTTATTATTTGTTTGTAATTCATAGAAAGAAGCTTTGACAATTAAAATTGTAAATTGTAAATTATTACCTAAAACAAATGAATATCAATAGAGACTAAAATATATAGTGTTAATTATGGAATTATTTGAAGCTCCATTAAAAAGAAAATTATGAAATTATAAAAAATTCTTCCTAGAAAATTAACAGGCAATCTTGTCCTGTAATTTCTAGTCTTAAAAGGAGAAAAAAAAAAAATTAAATGCTTAGGTCTCTACGAGAGGATTAAGTACTGCTCCAATAAAAATATAAGTCCAGATACTTATTGCTTAATCATGAACAGAAAAGGATGATCTGCCACAAAGCCGGCGGAAGATGACGCGGCGAACATGTGAATGTAAGATCCAAGAATGTGAAAGCTGCAGGCTCTGTACCTTTCTGATTTACTTCAATTTTTTATTTATGAAACACATTAGAGACTTAAACATTGTTGCTATCAGCAGAATAAACCATCTTTTTTAAATTGGGTGTCAATTGATCAAAAGGCAAAGTTAATCCCAGCTTTTCAAAGTTAGTCTTCTTCTTTCTCTTTATCTTCTTGTCTGCTTAGTTTTCGTCTCTCCCTGTTTTTTCTTATTCTCCATTTGGACCTTTAGCTGTTAATTTTGATAATATTGAAAATTCAGCTCAATAAAAAAGAGAACGTTCAGTTAGATTTTTCTTTTCTTTTCATGGCTTTTCTTTTTCTAGCCAACCAAAGAGTTGCAATGTCAAAAAATAACTGATCTGCGTAAAAGGCAAATAGGATTTACAGAAAGCAGAAACAAAAATTTACAAGCAATCAGATTCAGAATCTAATTTAATACAAATAACAGTATAATCGAAAAAAAAAAATCAGAATCAGACCTTTTGCAGTAATTTGTATATGATCTGGAGAGATTGATGCTCTATTGTCTGCGTTTTATGGAGAAGAAACAAAAGAAGAGAAAATTTGTTGGACGCGAGAGTCTGCTGTATAAAGGGAGAAAGATGTTAAAAGAATATAAATTTAATGCAGAATAAAAAATATAAAGATTTTTTAATTCAACGTACCTTAACCATTTACTTAAGATTTAAAAACATACAGGTCGAAGAAAATGCAACTATAATTAACTTTAAAATATCATTTTCTGAAATTTTATTGCTTCTCACACTTCTTTCTCTCTACTTAAATAACTAGCCTGTATGTAAGTTTAATGATGGAAAAGAAAATACTTAACAAAATGATGTCGTGGTTTTTCTTTTATAGACGAGATATGAGGGCAAGATAGTTTCTTTTATTTTTAAAAGAAAACTATTGTGTTCAATAACTGTCCTTTTTTTTTAATTCCAATCCGAATCCTATTATCAAGGGAGTTAACTCTATTATCTGGTCTTATCCTTTATCGGTTTTAAATACTAGATTAGTGGACCAGTAAAAGACGTGGGTTTAACATTTTTTCACTTAATGGACCAATAAAAGATGTGAGTTTTACATTCTCCCACTTGGTCCATTAAATTGATTATGAAAGAGAGGAAAGAAAAAAAAAATAAAGCAAAATACATTTGACCCATGATCACAAAATTTCATATTAGCCAACAATTCGAAATTAAAATAGTACAATACTAAAATTAATTCTTGTTACTAACGTGAGTCATAGCGGTCTTATGACTTCAATTTCATATTCCCTTCTATGTACTATACATTTGTCACAATCATTAATTTAGTCTTCTAATCAAACAGCCCCTATAATTTGTTTTGTCAAAATAATTATTATTTGTCAAGCAATCATGATGTACCCCATAATTGAAAAACAAGAATCAGCAGAAACATATTCTTAATGCGCAATCATGTCAATTATATAAAAGTTGAAGTATCCATAACATACATATCATAGATTACCCAAAAGACCCATCCTTACAACATGTTCCATATATGTCTTTGGAGGTAACCCTTTAGTTAATAGATTAGCAATCATTAGTGTAGTACTAATATTTTCAATTGACACTTCTTATTTTTGGACTTTTTCTCTAACAGCCAAATACTTTAAGTCCATGTGTTTGGACCCACTCGAGTATTTTTCATTCTTAGATAAGAAAATAGCTGGTGTATTATCACAATATATTCTTAGCCACTTGGCAATTGAGTCGACAACACCAAGTCCTGAGATAAAATTTCGCAACCACAAAGCATGACTCGAGGCTTCAAGACACGCAGTAAACTTGGCTTCCATTGTGGATGAAGCAATAATGGATTGCTTCACACTCTTGCAAGAAATTGCTCCACTAGCTAACATAAAGATAAATCCAGAAGTGGATTTTAAGCTATCAAGGCAACCACCATAATCTGAATCCAAGTACCTAATGACTTCCAATTTTTCTGATCTTCTATATGAGAGCATATAATCCTTTGTTCCTTGAAGGTATCTCATAATCTTCTTTGCTGCTTTCCAATGTTCAAATCTTGGATTACTCTAGTATCTTCCTAACATTCTAACAGCAAAGCTAATATCAGGCCTAGTGCATGTTTGGGCATACATTAAGCTCCCAACAGCTGATGCATAAGGAATTTTTCTCATTTGTTCTCTTTTCAAATCATTCCTTGGACACTGTTTATTACTTAATTTGTCACCCTTTTGAATGGGTGCAACACTGGCTGAATATAACTGCATATTAAATATCTCCAGAACTCGATTAATATATCCTTTTTGAGACAAGCCTAACAATCCTCGAGAACGATCTCTAAAGATCTCTATGCCAATAATATAGGTTGCCTCACCCATATCAACCATTTGAAAGTTCTTAGTGAGATATTCTTTGGTTTCATGCAACCTGTAAGTCATGGAATCTGTGGCAGATGGATATGAAAAATGATTTTTCGAACGGAGAGTTGGATGAAGTTTACATGGAGCAACCACAAGGTTTTGAAAATAAGTTTTTCCCTCAAGATGTTTACAAGTTGAAGAAGGCATTGTATGGACTCAAATAAGCTCTAACAACTTGATATGAAAAAATGACTGAGTTTCTTGTTCACAGTGGTTATACAGTTATGCCAGCTGATTTCAGTTTGTTTGTCAAAGCTCAATAAGGAAAGCTAGTAATCATCTTGGTTTATATTGATGATCTCATTATTACTGGAGATAATGAGATTGAGATCTAACGAACAAAGGAGAATTTATCACTTCGCTTTTAAAAGAAAGAACTTAGAAAATTGAGTCACTTTCTCATATTAGAATTGGAACGCACAAAGGAGGGAGTGTTCCTATACGAGCAAAAGTATGCAAAAGATCTACTCCAGAAGTATAGAATGCTCAATTGTAAACCTCTTGCTCTTCCAATTGAGATCAACACCAAACTAAGTATTTTAGAAGGCAAAGAATTGGAGGATTCAAAAATGTACAGACAGATAGTTGGAAGTTTAGTCTATCTGATACTAATAAGACCAGATATGGCATTCGCAGTTGGAGTAGCAAGCCGATTCACATAGAATCCAAAAAAGCCTCATTTAGATGCAATTCCAAGAATTTTGAGGTACATTAAAGGAACACTCCATTTCGGGTTATTTTACAACAGCAAAGTTGATTGCAAATTAGAAGTGTATTGTAATGCTAATTATGCTGGTGATTATGACACAAGAAAGTTAACAACGAGTTACGTATTTAGTTTGGATTCTGGAGCAATGACTTGGTGTAGTAAAAGGCAACCAACAATGTTACTCTCAACCACAGAAGCAGAGTATCGAGCAGCGACAATGACGGGACATGAAAGCACTTGGTTAGTACAATTGCTTAAGGATTTGTATCAAGAAATTAATTATCCAATACCATTATATTGTGATACTTTGTCAACAATCAGCTGAGTTGAGAATCCGATATTTGATGCAAGAACGAAACATGTGGAGGTGCAGTATCATTTCATAAGAGAAAAAACAGTTAAAAATGAGATTAAGATAATGAAGGTGAAGATAGAAAATCAATTAGTTGATATTTTCACCAAAGGATTATCCAGTGTAAAAATAGAAGAATTTCGAAAACTGCTTGGTATGGTCCCAAGAGAAACTATGGAGAAATATAATTTGTCTTAAGGGAGAGTGTTAAAAATAAACACAAATTAAAAACAAAAGTCAAAAGTGAAGATCCCGCTAGGTCCCATAATTTGACAAAAAGAAAAAAAAAGAGAAAGGAGAAATGAAGAAAACGTGATGAAAAATTTTTCAATATTTGGCACCGCTCTTCGACAAAAAGAAAAAGTCATTTATTTTGTTTTTCATAAATTGACTATAAATAGCCAAGTAGTTCAGTATTTTTAAAATCATCCTCCCATTTAAGTTTGTGAGTGTGAGGTGAGGTGTAAAAACTTTGTAAATTTTAGTTTAATATTTAATAAAATAAATATTGCCAATTAAATCCAATATTTAATTGAATATATATTTTATTTGATTATTCTCTTTTCTCCTATTAAAATCCAACAAGTTATTAACACACGCAAAGAATTAATAATTATATAATTATTTTCTATTAATATTAAATAAATTCTAAAAAAATAAATTATTAGGACCAAGATGTAATTACCTCCACCTTTGTTGTGTCGATGTCTCAGGATAATTAAATTCTAAGGACCAAGATTTATGATCAGTGAATGAAAACAAAAAATTATATATATTTAATTTCCCTAGCCTCATCGAAGCCTATCATTTTAAATACTACATAAATAAATTATAAACAAACTGTCTTTTCTTTTCATTTTTTGGTATGTGAGCAGTAATTTCCCATTAATGCATGTCAAAAAAATATGGCCATAGAAGTCATTATTTTATCTCAGAAAGTCAAGTAAATAATGTTCAGAAATAAAAAAAAATAAAAATGCAGAGTATCGGATCAATACAGCTTGTAAGTAATAACTAATTTATTTAACTTATAATGTCCAGAAAAAAATTATTTTATTCAAGTGTTATCCCAAGCCAATAGGATCTTTCACATATATTCAATTTAATTCGGATAACTTAAATAAAAAGAACACAATCAAAACATTAATATTCACAGACAACAGTACATTAAAAAATAAAAAATGCTAACTAACATCCTATAATACCATAAAATCCTAACAACAGATGCAAAGAGAAAATGTCTTTAATATTGTAATTTTTCACGTTCTTTTGGTGAGTTTCAACATGGAACTATTTTCATGAATACCGTAGATTTACAAAGTTATGTTATTGATAATGTCATAATTTTCTTTACTATAAATCATTTTAATATTTATCATTATTGGATTATATCAATTAGGAATTGATATAAGTAAATATATACTAGTGAATGAATAAGTATTTGCAAATAAAAAAATGATTATCATATATTTTAAAATTAATTTTATTAAGATTAATTATCTATCCATATATATATATATATATATATATATATATATATATATATAAAATTCTGAATAAAAAACAAATTCAAAAATCTTACTTAGCATTATGTCCTTTTTTTTTTACAAATTTTTAAAATTTTTAAATATTTCTTTTCCTATATCTATTCTAATATATATATATATATAATTTTAAATATTTAATTCTTCAAAATTTTTGAATTTTGTAATTAAAACTTTAAAGCTTTTGAATTTTGAAATTGAAACTTTTAATATCTTTGAATTTTTTTTTTCCTTATATATATACCTATTTTTATTTATATATACCTTCATATTAATCAATTCAAGTTATTTCCTTTCATGATAGTTTTCTTTTTTTTCTTTTATTATTTTACAATTCTTTGAGTTTTGATTGTGTTTTATTTATTTACTTTATATTGTTGCATTTTCTTCCTCGATTATGATAATATTAACTCTTTGGTCTCTTTTTTTTCCTTCTTTATAGTGTTGTTTTCTTGTTCATCCCATGATTTATCTTATTTTAGTCTTTATTTATTTAATAATATTTTCTTTATTATCTGTCATATGTGTCATACATGTGCAATTGTAGGTATGAGAAATTTATGTTGATGAAGATAAAAGAAAAGAAAAACTAAATATAAATCCATTTATATTTTTTTAAATATATTATACTTTTAGCAAATCATGTAAAAATGTAAATATTTTATTTATTGTTTCGTGTGTGTATATATATTAATTATTTATAATATTTTAATTTATATAATTATTATTATTATTATAACATATATCATTCTAGCATTTGGGTATTGAAAGAATTTCATTAAAACTAAATTAATAAATTGAAGAGAGAAATATAATAATTTTTATTTATTTATTATTATTATTATTATTATTATTTTGCCATATTTAGATAAAGTGAATTATATATATATATATATATATATATATATATATATATATATAGACAAAAAAATATTAAATTTAATAAATATATTTTAAAATAACAAAATAATTTGATAAATTAAGAATAAATATATTTAATACATAAAAAAATAGAGATACCTTATCATTTATAGTTAAAATAATATTCTTTTCCTTTAAATTTTAATTTTATTATCTAAATATTAAAAAATTACATCTAAATAATCATATTTTTAAAATTAATATTTATTAACAATAATTATCTATATCTATATTTCAAGTTTAAATTTTTATTTTTTTATTAGATCACTTGAAATACTTTTTAATTTGAAAAATTATTATTTATTTAAAATAATTAACTATATTCATAATTGAATTTTTGAATTTTTTTAAGTTTGAATTGTTTAATTTTTTATCTATTTATTTATACTTATTATATATTTATAGATGAAATTTTTTTTGTATATTTTTTTAAATTTACAATTCTATAAAAATAATTTAGTTAATACCTATTGTCTAGGACTTTTGTATTTTATGTATTAACGCTATTTTAATAATATATATATATATATATATACTTCTTTATTTCGTTGAAATCATAAGATTTATTTTTTGGAAATATTTATTTTTATATATTCAATAAAAAAAGTAATTTCTAATATAATTTATAATAATAAAGTAAAAAAGCAATCTGCGCAACGCGTGGACTTCTACTAAGTTATATTATAGTTGTAAATATATAATCATAAATATGAAAAATTATATTATTTTTAATTTGATTTTAAATGACTTTAATTTTAGAATCATAATAAATCGAATTGATAATTCATTTTTTAAATTTTACAAAACAAGTTACCTGACAATTTTTTAAACCCACGGCTTTAGATCATTTGGATTGATTTAGATTTCTTTTTTTTTTTTCTAGATTTTTGGTATTGGTGGATTGTTCTTTTTTTTTAGATTTTTCTTTTTTAATTGGCCATATTAAAATCATTGTCTTTTATCTTAAAAAGAAATCTACTCTCTCTCTCCTCTCTCTCCTCTCTCTCTAGTTTTTGTCTACTTGGATAGCATGCCTTTCCTTTGATTTTGAATATCTAATTGGAAACTCCAATCCCTTCTAGCTATGGAGGAGGAGGATATTGGCCTTCCCGTAGCGACCTCGCTTAACCCTGTCTCTACTTACAACTTCTATATGGTAGCTAGGGACGTTTTCAACTTATACGTGATCAACTTTCTGGCCATGAGAAGCACTTTTGCTTATCTTCAGCACCCACTGGGTGGGGGCTTATAATTACAAAACTAAGGCCAAATGTTTTCTTTTTTTTATCTTTTTAACAGTGTGGACCAATAGCGAATCTAGAAAATTTTTTATCAATGTCAATATATAAATTTTGAAAAAAAAAAGGGTTAAAAATATAAATAAACTAAACTTTATGCATTAATTTTGATAATATACATATATATTAAAAAATTTGAAAAAGAAAGAGGAGTTAAGACCCCTCTTTTTACACAATGGATTCACCACTGGTGTGCACTTGATGCGTGTGGTACAAAACTCCCCTTGGACCTTTAGTCGCCTATGTTCTTGTTTGGAGTCCCATTAAAAACAATTAAGATCCTTTAATAATCCTTTGCTAACCTTAGATTTTTGGGTACAAGTGCATGACATTCCCCCCTGGTTGCATGTTTAAGAATATGGCGAGATCATTGGGTAACTTTATTGGAGAATTCCTAGACTATGATGCTAGAGATGTTACCACTTCTATGAACCAATTTATGAGGATCCGTTGCAAGTTGGACATAAGGAAGCCATTAAAGAGGAGGAAAACGATAGTTGACTCTAACAGGAATACGTTCGTTGTTCAGTTTTGTTATGAGAGGTTAACGACTTTTTGTTGCTTTTGTAGGAGACTAGGACACAGATTCATTTTGTGAGTATTGTCTTCTTTGTAAGGTGGAGGATCTTATGATCAGCTGAAATGACCCGATTAAGGTTCCAGTGAGGAGAATGAATTTGCCACAAAGTCACTAGTTACAAGATTATGAAAAGTCAAACGACATAGATTTTTAGGGCAAAATTTGGGATGTGTTGGACAGTCAACGTTGGATTCAAAAATGCAAGATTTTCATTTTTCTTTCTATGGAGGAATCTAAAGGGGACCAAATTTCTAACTGGCTTAGTAGTACGGAGATAGACCCTTTTTTAATGGGCCTGGATAAAGACTTGGGCCCTAGTGAGAAGGAAGGGATTAAGGGGCCCTTGGACCCAAAGAAGCACCCTCACACGTCCAAAATACATGTTGTTGGGGTTACTATTAATAACGATTCGTTAGCTAGCTAGCACTAAGGCACCTTCTACCATAGTGTCTCCACTAGTATTAGCCAATCCTGGATGGTTGGACTGCCAAAAGTCATGAAACTCTTAAAGTTGGAACTGTTGAGTGCTTAGTAACCCCTAGGCAGTGTGTGCACTCAGAGATATCACTTTGAGTTATAAAGCCAAATGTTTTATTTTTTATGGAAACTTTAGTTCATGATGTTAGAATGCAACAAATTAAGGATTTATTGTACTTTAATAATTATTTTACAACTGATTGTGTTGGGAGAAGTGGTGGTTTAGAGTTTCTTTAAAATGACAATTTCTTTATTTCTGTGACTGGTTATTCTCAAAATTTTATTGATAGTTTGATTTCCTCCTCTTCCTTCACTTGTCGGCTAATAGGTTATTACGAGATTCTTGATAGAAATAAGTGAAGAACTTCCTGGAACCTCCTTCGAGCATTATCGCACAAAGATGATAAGTCATGATTAATTTTTGGTGACTATAATGATCTTTTATCGGATAATGAGAAGCCAAGCAATAGTAGGCATCCTCCTTTCCTTTTGAATGACTTTAAAGAACCATTTATGAATGCAGTTTGTACGACCTTCTTGCCACTGGGTCTAGCTATACTTGGATGTTTAAAACAGATAGGGTTATTGTGATTAGGGAGCAACTTGATAGAGCCATCACAAACACAACATGGTCAAATCACTTTCAGTTTGCAGCATCGAGAGTGATCTTGTCTCCGACGTTGGATCATGATGCTTTGTTGGTTGAGATGAATCAGAAAGAAATAGGCTCGACTTCTAACCGATTCCACATCAACAATGCTTAGTTGGCAGATGGTGATTTGTGGGGAGTTGTTAGTGCAGCGTGGGTTTTTGGTAATAACGATATGATGGAGAAGCAGGTTTCTTGTATTGATCATATTAGGATGTGGAGTAAACAGTGCAATGTTGCATTTTGAAAAAGGAAGAAATACCTACAACGACTTCTTAATAGTGGGCGGGATTGTTATTTGATCCTAATGACGCTAAACTAAAGGAGTGGGCCAACATTCTTATGCAGGAGGATCTTCACTGCAAGTAGGTAGGGAAGTAGTTTTGGCTACAATATGGTCATAGAAATAGCAAATTTTTCCATGAAAAATCAAGATTGACAACAACGGAACTATATTACAAAGCTGAAAAACAGTGATGGCCAGTGGGTCTCTAATTCTACTACAATGAAGGGCATGGTTGTGGATCACTTCAAGGCAATTTTTGATAAACAAATCTACGACTGTGGAAGGGTGGCAAGTTTGATTCATAGGAAGGTAACAGATCTCGATAATATTTCTCTACTTGTGCCTATATCAGTTGATGAAGTCCATGATGCAGTGTTTCTAATGCATCCGGGTAAGGCCCCAGGACCTAACAGGCTTAATCCAACATTTTATTAGAAATTATGGAATATCATTAGTGCAGATGTTATGGATGGGAGTAGGAAATAGCTCCAATAACATATTCTCCTTAAAGCTTTGATTAAAATTTCAATAGTGTTGATTCCTAAAATTGACAATCCAGAATATATTACTAATTTTAAGCCTATTTCCTTATATAATGTAATTTATAAATTATATCTAAAATCTTGGCTAATAGACTTAAGAGTATTCTACTCAAAATTATTTAAGTACCAATCGACATTTGTTCCTTGTCGATAGATCATAGATAATGTGTTCATTGCTTTCGAGATGATGCATAATAGTAAGAGAAAATCTAGTGGGTTTGGCTTCTGTGCTCTTAAGATTGATATTAGTAAGACATATGATAAGATGAGTCAGAAAATTTTTAGAAGTAATGATATGGCATCTGGTTTTCTCTATTCAATGGATTAATTAGATGAGGATGTGCACCTCCACTATTAATTATTTGGTGTTGGTGAATGGGGAGGCTATTGGGCCTATTATTTTAAGGAGAAGGCTTAGGCAATGAGATTCTCTTATTTAGTGTTGGTGAATGGGGAGACTATGGGGCCTATTGTTCTAAGGAGAAGGCTGTTCTAAGGAGAAGGCTTTGGCAATGAGATTCTCTATCTCCATAGTTGTTTCTTCTCTATGTGAAGGGTTTAACCTCATCATTTTCGGAGGTTGAAATCGTAATGGTTGGATTCATGGAGGTAGAGTGGGTAGGGGATGTCCTAAAGTTTCATATCTCTTATTTGTTGATGATTCATTATTTTTTCTTTATAGCTAAAGTTATAGAGGCAGGTTAAGTTAAGAAAATTTTGCTTGACTATGAGAGAGCATCAGACCAGTCTATTAATTTTGTGAAGTTTGGTATGTCGTTTAGTCCTAGTGTAAAGAATGCATTATGAGGAAACATTTTGAATGTTCTGGGTGTTCGCAATTTTTTAGTAGGAGGTAAATATCTAGGTCTTCCTTCCTTGATTGGTAGGAATCCAAAACAAGTGCTTAGATTCCTTAAAGATAGGCTATGGGGAAGAGTCAATGGTTGGTCTCCAAGATTTTTATCTTGAGCAAATAGGGAGATCTTCCTTAAATTTGTAGCTCAAGCTATCCCTTTTTATTGTATGAGTATCTTTCTCCTTCCTATTACTTTATGAAATGATTTGTAGAAAATTATGAACCGTTGTTTGTGGGGTGGGAAAGTGGAGGGGGGTTCATTGGCTTTCTTAGAAAACTATGTGTACTAGGAAAGAGGATGTGGAGATGAATTTTTAGGATTTCCATTTTTTTAATGTGGCTATATTAGGGAAATAGGGGGTAGAGGTTAGTCACCAAGCCTAACACTCTTTTTTATAAAGTGTTCAAAGTTAAAAAATTTTGGAAAAGTGATTTCCTAAATGCTTCTCTAGATAATAATTCTAGTTATATATGGAAGAGTGTGTTGGCCTCTAGAAAATGTTAAAGCAAAAAGTGAGATGGTGGGTGGAAAGTGAGGACAATATTAAGGTTGTTAGTGATCCTTAGTTGCCAAAGGAGGACACATTTATGGTTGATGATGATTTGAATTTTATTGAGCCTAATATGAGAGTTAAGGAGTTATTTTTGGAGGGTGTGAGGCAATGAAATGCTAATGAGATCATGAATTTATTTAGTCTTAGGGATATGAGGATGATTCTAAATATTCCTCTTAGTCTTTGGAATAGAGAGGATACTTTCATTTGGCAATTTGAGAAGAAAGGGATTATAATGTAAAGTCAGGGTATTTCGTTACAACTAGGATGTTAGGTAAGGAGGGGGTTGGATCAGATAAGATTTGTTGAAATTGGGTATGGCAGTTGGAGGTTCCACCTAAAGTGCGAGTTTTATGTGGCAGGGGTTGAGTGACTTGTTACCTACAAAGGAGAGACTAAGTAGGAGTGGTGTTAATGTTGCACTACAATATTTTTTTGCAACTCTATGGAGGATATTAACCGTGCTTTCGTAGGGTGTGTGAGAGCTATAGTTATTTAAAGACATGAAGACTTTGTTCCTCCTCCAACTAAGAATAATTTTAAAGAGTTCTTTATGCAATTCTTGACGCTTTTGGACAAGCCGAGTCTTGCTCTTTTCTCGGTGTATCATGGAACATTGGGCAGTCAAGGAACAAATATGTTTGGGAGCACAAGCATGTTACTTGCTTACAAATTCATGCAAACTCATCCAATGATTTACATGAGTAGTCGGTGGCCAAAGCAAAGTTGTATGTTCATGCTACCTCACATATGCATATGGAGATGACCCCAAATAACGTCACAACTTCTTTGAATTGGGTGGGTTTTGTGGATAGAGGGGTTCTTCATAGTGTTGAAAACCTAAAGTGCGGGTTTTGTGTGGCAGGGGTCGAGAGATTTGTTACCTACAAAGGAGAGACTAAGTAGGAGTGGTGTTAATGTTGCACTACAATATTTTTTTGCAACTCTATGGAGGATATTAACCGTGCTTTCGCAGGGTGCGTGAGAGCTATAGTTATTTAGAAACATGAAGACTTTGTTCCTCCTCCAACTAAGAATAATTTTAAAGAGTTCTTTTTGCAATTCTTGACGCTTTTGGACAAGCCGCGTCTTGCTCTTTTCTCGGTGTATCATGGAACATTTGGCAGTCAAGGAACAAATATGTTTGGGAGGACAAGCATGTTACTTGCTTACAAATTCATGCAAACTCATCCAATGATTTACATGAGTAGTCGGTGGCCAAAGCAAAGTTGTATATTCATGCTACCTCACATATGCATATGGAGATGACCCCAAATAACGTCACAACTTTTTTGAATAGGGTGGGTTTTGTGGATAGAGGGGTTCTTGATAGTGTCGATCTTCTTAGCTTTGGTGTAGTTTTTAAAGATAGTGAAGGTTCGTGTTTTAACGCTGTATCTAGTTTTTATGAAGGTAGCAACTCTCTTGCTATATGTGAAGCTGTAGCTCTCCATGGAAGTCTCAAGTTTGCTCTATACCATTTGCTAAGACATGAAATCAGTTTTATTGATTCTTAGTCGATATATTTAGCTACTATATCAAACTCTTTGGATTTGTCTGAGTTTGGTCTTGTTATTTCACTTGTAAATTGTTACTTAATGATAGACTTGATGTCTCTATTAGGTGGATTGGTAGGAATGGAAATGTAAGTGCTCACTCTCTAGCTAGAGCATCCTACTGTTTTGCCCGTTCCCAAATTTAAGATCATATCCCTCCTTGTTTGATGAATTTTTATTTTTTAAATTAATACTTCGTCCGTTCCATTTTGTTTATTTATTATTTTTTTCTTGGATAGCTCAAAATATTTGCAAGATTTATATATATATATATATATATAAACATTTTTAGTAAATTTGATATGAAGTCAGGGTACTGGCAAATTCAAATTCATCCTAAAGATAGATATAAAACGGCATTTACAGTCCCATTTAGGCAATATGAATGGAATGTAATGCCATTCGGATTAAAAAACGCACCATCAGAATTTCAGAGAATCATGAATGACCCTACTCAAAATTCTGTATAGTATATATTGATGATGTATTAGTATTTAGTCAAACGATTGAAGAACATTTTAAACACTTAAAAACATTTTGTATGATTATAGAAAAAAATGGTTTAGCATTAAGTCAAACTAAAATGGATTTAGCTAAAACTAAAATTAGATTTCTAGGACATTATATAGAACAAGGGATAATTCAACCAATTGAGAGGACTATGACTTTTGGAGAGAAATTTCCAGATGAGATTACTAATAAAACTCAACTCCAAAGATTTCTTGGATGTTTAAACTATGTGATTGATTTCTATCCTAATTTAAATTGCATGATCAAACCTTTGCATGATAGGCTTAAAAAGAATGCAGGTCCATGGACCAAAGAGCATTCAGAGTTAGTAAAGAAAATAAAATTAATGATAAAAGAAATTCCTTATCTATATATTCCCAATCCTACAGCATTTAAAATTGTGGAAACAGATGCCTCAAACATAGGATATGGAGGAATATTAAAACAAAGATTAAATGGTAAAGAATCGATAATACTGTATACTTCAGGACATTGGAACCAAACTCAAATAAACTACTCAACCATTAAAAAAGAAATTTTAAGTATAGTGATATGTATAAATAAGTTTCAATCAGATTTATTAAATCAAAAATTTTTTATAAGAATTGATTGTAAATCTGCTAAAGATATTTTGCAAAAGGATCTTGCTTATAAGCAAATATTTGCTAGATGGCAAGTGATTTTAAGTATTTTTGAATTCGATATTGAGTATATTAAAGGAATTAATAATAATATTCCGGACTTTCTAACACGGGAATTCCTACAGAACAATGAGACGGAAGAAAGATAAAGGAAAGGAGATTATGAGAGAACCTAAATCACCTAAAAGTGACTCTCCTACTAAAGCTCTTTCAGAGCATTCAGAAGACCTCAGTAAAACCCTAAAACCATAAAGTAAAACACCACCTAAAGATCTTAAAAAATGGATTGAAGAACTCAGTCAATCCCCTGAGATAGTAAAAGCATTACAAGAAATGGCCTCTTCTTCTACAGAGGACACAGGTATGGATACTAAACTTAAAGCGATCGTACCCGTTCATGGTACGACTAGTCTGTCTCAAACGGTAGACAGTAAAGACTCATCAAATCTGTTTATGGCTGTGGGTTTGCCAAAAATCCAACAATACTCCCATGGTATTTTTAAATAGTTTACTAAAAATACACATGATTTTGAAATTGAGATAGAAGAAGGGTATAATCATATTAACCCTTGGCAAATAGTAAAAAATTATTATCCTGAGAATTGGTATTTTTCTCCAATTGATTCTTCAAAACCTCAGGAATACTATTATGATATTTTGATAGATACAGGTTCTGTAAAAATAAAACATACATGGGACACTAAGAATAAAAATGTAATTTCATACTCATCTATTCAAATTAAAAGGGTCATTCATCCGAAAGATTGGCCAGCATCGTCTTTATACACCCCAGTAAAGTTTAAAGCTTTGAATAAATATAATTCAGTATATAATTATTTTGATTATAAAGAAGCATGGGAAAAGGTTTTTTGCATTCAAAACCCAAATATCACCCATTCATGGTTAATATATTTTGACTAGCAAATAAGAACTGATTTGAAAATCCCAAACTGGTTTAAAAGATGGTGGCAGTCAAGAGGAATTTCTGAAGAAATCATTCCTCATGAAATACATTACCTATACCGGTATTTTAAAACCCATTATAAACCAAACCCAGAGGAAGTTCATATTCCCTCTTTGATGTATTACTGTATGAAGTTCTTCACTCCTTGGGTATACCAATGGTACTTTGATTTCCAGCATGTACCAGGAACTCAAATCTCTAATTGTAAAGAGACACAAGATAAAATGGTGGGGATCTTTTAAGAATACCACCACAGAATTGAAAATCAGTCAATGGGTCCGTGATAAAATGACAAAGTCATCTATTCCAGCATTAACTTATGCCAATACATTAGCCTCTCAAGATTTTCCTTCATTTGGAATCCAGAAGGCTCAATGCCAGGCAAGGTTAGCAGCTGCTAAAACTCTTGAAGAGTATAAATTGATATGTCAGCAGATGTTTTCTCAGCTTTCATCAAGCTCAGAAACACCAATGAAAGAAAAATCCAGTAAAACTAAGAGTGAGTCATCTAGTAAAGGTTCGAGCAAGAAAGATAGTAAAGGCAAACATAAAAAATATTCTAGTTCAGAGTCATCTCAGACATCATCCTCTATTTCCATCTCACCAGGTGGTGATAGTAATGAAGATGACTGCTATGGAATTTTCCCGCCAATAAAAATTAAATCAGAAAAAGTCAAGAAAGAAAAGAGAAAAGAAAAGAAAAAAGAAAAGAAAAAAGAAAAGAAAAAAGAAAAAAGAAAAGAAAAGAAAAAGAAGGACACATCATCGTCCTTATCCTCTGAATCAGAATAAAACAGGCAGAAGGAACCTTATTCCTTCACAGTAAAAGGGGGCACTATTTCAACAGTAAAGGCCAAGCACTATTCAGAACAGTAAAGGCCAAGCACTATTCAGAACAGTAAAGGCCAAGCACTATTTAGAACAGTAAGGGTCAAGATTCGGTGGCAGACAAAGAACTGTTCATCAACAGTAAAAGGTAAACAGTAAAGATTCTTAATTTTTCTATAAAATGGGAGCCTTTCCCCATTGTGAAGGCACAACTCAAGTATACACTTGAACACTCTCTCTCTCTAGAATTCCCTCTCTAGCATTCCATCTAAGTTCTATGTAAGGATCTCATAAAGTGGAAGAAGGTTGTAAAACTAAATTTCTGTAAGTATTTCTTTAAATAAATAAATAAATTATTCTTTTCTTTATTTACTTTTATAAATCTGTTTATTCAAATTGCAAGTCCGTGTTGACGGCACCTTTCTCTTCTCTCTCCTCACTCTGACTTAATTCTGGGGATCCCAGGTTAAGGTTGCAAGAACCCTAAACCAAGTTAAAATTATAAATTTTAAAAATTTATTGCATTTAAGGAATATTGGTTTATAGGCTGGAAACCACTAACTTGCTGACCAGAAATTCTCTCGTAAAGAGGAATAGGCTAGATATATATATATATATGTATAATAAATAAAATAATTTCCAAAAATGCTCTACGAATATTATATTTAGACATAAATGACCAAATAATTTATGGGTGACTACTGTTAATATATAATAATAAAACATATTAAATAATGATAATACATGATTCTTATAATTCTTATCCTAGTAGAATTTATCTTAGCTCCAATATATATATCCCAAATTTACTTCAAAAGGGACTAATTCTCAAATACTCTCAAAACTCAATTTTGATGGTTAACAGAACTTTTTAATTGGACACGCAATATTAATAATACGCAATAGAATAAGATAATTATAACAAAATAACTATACCAATAGGAATCTATTTAAACGATTAAAGCAATAAAACTATTTAGAAGAGTACCTCTTTTGCATATTCTTCGAAACTTCAATCTACGCGGTATTCGGCCTCTAATAGTATCCACACGAATGAAAAATCGAAAAACTCAAACTATTTCAGAGTGTTGAGAGATTATAGTGTATGATGATGTCAAATATCTTACACTCTATGTTTATATTTGTGCTATAAAAAAAACTACAGTCTTTAGACTATCTCTTAAATTTTATATATGAAAATCCTAAGTCCATAAATAAAATTAATAATCATTATTTATTTAAATCTTTTAAATAAATAATTTATAACTAATATATGTGTGTATGTGTGCGCGCGCAAAAGCGTGTGTGTGCATGCCCCTATTTATTTATTTGGAATAAATCCCAATTTGATTTCTACACTTATTTAACAGGCTAAAAAAAGGTCATATTTGACCTTTTAGGCCAATTTAGCTTTTGAACTTGTATTAAATTATAAAAATTAATAATTGATTTAAATTTAACATGATTAACTTTTTATTCATTCTAGACTAAGAATATTCATATAAAATTTATCCAACACTAATAAATATAAATTTAAAATTCATAAAAATGTCATTTCTTGTAATATAATAAATTTATAAACATACATTATAACTTTAATTTATTCATTATAAAAAATGCATAGATTTCATAAGCAATCATCAATTAATAGAGATTAATTTTAAAATGTTAAAATTAATACATATTTATAAATTCAAAATAATCAATCAAGTTAAAGAGAAATATAATATACTTTATATATTATTTTTTTATATTTTATAATTAATTAATTTTTTAATAAATTAATCAGTTCGATCCCAACTATACTTTTAAGAAATGTCTATATAATGATCCACATTATAAGTACTCTAAAGAATTAAAGGTTAAAATGACTCAAAATATCAAATATGACTTTTTTAATCATTTCAAATAAATTCAGCGGTTAAATTAACCTAAAAAGTGAAATAAAATCTTTTTAATCATTTTATATAAGTTTAAGGGTTAAATTAATCTAAAATGTCAAATATGGCCTTTTTGATTCTACTAAATAAGTTCAGGACCAAATTAAAATTTATTTCTATTTATTTAAATAATTTAATTATTTAAATAAATAAATCATAATTAATATATTATATTTATTTATTCTAAAATAAATTTTAGATATAAATCAATTAAGTCAATCTTTAATAATTTAGGTAAAATTATAATTAAATATAAATTATAATTTGGCCCTTAATATCCCAAAACTTATTTATAATCAAGTTATACGTGATTCGATTTTTCGTTTTACTTTCTCATATCCATTTTTATATGTGTGACCTTTTAGGTTCTAAATATATTGACAATAAATATAAATTAAATTAATTAATTAATATTTGAATGTCAACTACATTGTTTAGCAATATGTTAAGACTATCCAAATATTTGAAAAGTCAAAATGGTTTCACTTAACATTTCAGTGCATAATTTATCAGTATAATTAATATAACTTCATCATTAGTGTTCTAATTTAGTAATTAGGTATGAAATATGTCTGTTTTACTAAATCATGTTAGTTTTCTTAATTTTAGTGATTGATCATTTGAATAAAATTTCAAATCTAATTTTCAATCTCATTCTACCTTGCAGAAGGATTTTTTAATCAAAATACTAGTAGAGAATAATTAGAAAATTTTTTCTGATTTACCTAGGATGATGAATCCTCTCTTAATTACATAACTATCTCCGTACAGTTTCTACTATATTAAAAAAATCATTGCTTATTATTCATGAATGAATATGTGAACAAAGAATCAAATTATAGTTATCCCCACGCAGGATAGTTTTGTAATTTCAAATCAAAGACCACTTACAAGATAGTTTAGTAATTTCAAATCAAATAATCACTTATACAACGATCACTTGAGTATTCTATAGACATAGGTAACTTACCATATGAAATTCTCATACAAATCAATTCAATGGACTTGTTCAAATAATAAACACCTCCATATTAGTTCTAGATAACACATATTTCAGTTTATGAGAACCGCTACTTTCTTAAGGAAAGAACATATTATGTACAAGTCTCAACACCTCTAATCATCATCTAATAGTGAGAAGAATATTGACAAAAAATATTTAGAGACATTGCTTTAATGCAAATATAAAACTCATAATTATATCACATTATAATTTATTTTACAAAACAGTAATGTCTCATGAACTTTATCTTTTATCAAGATCCAATCAATAGAATATAAAATATAAATAAATATATTTTATTAATAATAAAATATTTATTATATAAAATACTCCCTCCATCCCATTTTATTTGCATAGTTTGACAAAGTATGCATGTTAAGAATTTACTCAATAAATATTATTTTGACCTTCTTTTATCCTTAACTAATTAAGATACTACTGAAAGTCCTTAATTTACAATCATAAAGGTTATTATGAAAAAATAATTATTTAAATATATAAATTTAAAAAGCTTGCAAACATTTTGGGACTTTTCAAAAAGAAATAACAAGCAAACAAAATCAAGTGGAGGGAGTATTATATTGAAAATATAACCAACTAAATTGATTGTATGGCATATAACTAACATAATCATGATTGTACATGGATGTCAAACTCAATAGCAGATATAAACAATAGCAGTTAGAGGCTAAAAAAAAAAAATTCGAATACATATATTCACCCCTATACTTCATATTTTGACAACGTTGACTTTTACTGTAATTAATTAAACAATTCAAACTTACAAAATTATACCTAATAAACACTCAAACTTTCAAAATTTATTTTATTTAACACTCAACTTGTAAAATTGGATCAACTAAAAACTTATTAAATAGTTGAAAAATGCGAAAAATATGTGTTTTTCATGATCACTAGCAATGTCATGTAAGATCTAACAGTTTTCAATATCACTAGTAAAAACCTCTCTCTCTCTCTCTCTCTCTCTCTGTATATATATATATATATTGTTAACATATAATAATATTTTATTATAATATAACCCTAAATAGGAATCAAAATAGGACTCAAAATCCCAATCCAATTCGGATTGTTTGAAATCCAATATATATACTCAAATTTCACCCTAAAATCGGGATTACAATCACAATTATTTTCTCCCAAAATTCTGAGAGTTTAACAATTGGTGCGGTGAGCGTGGAACATACCTTCAACCTCTCCCTAATCCTAGCCCTAGCCAATTTACAGCTCTCCATTCATCATGGCCGCCAATCCCCTTAGAAACCCTAACTTGGAAAACCTAACAGCTGAACAAGCCGAACTTAGCCACCCAATCACCCTTACTCTACCACCTGTATCCGATCCCCAAGTAGTAGCCACCTTGGCTCAAGCTTACTCCCAATTTACCACTATCTTGAAGATTATTTTGGAGAGCTCAACACTTGGAGGTGATCCCATCATGCCTCCCAAACCCACAGATTCACTCCCTCACGAAGGAAAGTTTCACCCACCTTCGCCTAAACATCCAGCTCATTCTCTCTTTGATCGGTACCAGAAATCTAAGTCAAAACCCACCCATACTCGTGGCCAAGAGGTAAGCCACACTCAACTTTTGGATGAGGCAAACCTCAGGGATGTAGTAAAGGAGATAGTGCGGGAGTGTAAGGAGTCAAAGGAGAATGAAGATTATGGCCTCTGCCAGGATTCACCTTTATCTCCCACTATACTAGCAGCAACCTTTCCACCTAAATTTAAACTTCCTATCTTTCAATCATATGATGGTTACACTGACCCCAGGAGTCACCTGGCCACTTTTCGAGCCATCATGTACCTGAGACTAGCTCTAAAAACTTGATGTGTAAGGTCTTTCCAATCACCTTCAAGGGTGCCACACAAGAATAGTACTAAACACTCAAAATCGGGTCTATACATTCTTTTTCACAGCTAGCCACAACATTCTGAGCTAGGTTCATAACCTACATCCCATCTAGAAAAATTTCATCTGACCTAGTAGATTTGAAAAGAGAAGAGGGAGAAACCTTATGCTAATATGTGGCTAGGTTTCAAAGGGTAGCCATGCAAGTGGAGAACTTGACTGATGAAGTAGCGGTCAATTCAATGGCCAAGAATTGCAAATACAACAAGTTGTTTGAAAGTTTAAATATTGACCCACCTTCAAATTTCGCCGAGCTTATGGCGAGAGCTCACAAATACACCAAAATGGATGAAGCTTATAAGATTCAACAACAGCACAAGCCAACTAGAGAAGAAAGACATAAACCCAGGAGGCATTCGCCCATTGGAAGCAGGCGTTTGCCTAGGAGGAGGTCACCTATTCGACCTACTAGAGCTAGCTACTCTATCCGAACCCCATACTCTAGAGGTGACACGTTTTGGAAGGGTGTTGAGTTCACTCCAGTAAACAGACCACGATTGCAAATTTTATCATGTATCAAGGAACAAGGTGATCGGATCTCATGCACTTATCCCAAAAAGATGAGGGATGATACGATGGGTTGTATGGATAGAAGCACGTATTATGAGTTCCATAGAGATACGAGACATGAAACTGATGATTGCTGGCAGTTAAAAAAAGAAATTGAGTGCCTCATACAAAGGGGTGAATTGAAGCATTTTGTAGGGGAGAGCAAGCAAGATGAAGGACAATTAAGCAAGCGTGATAAGGCGGTTCGGACCATAGGAACCATTCATACCATATTCGGTGGTTCAATAGGAGGTGACAGTAACTCAGCAAAAAAAGAAGAGCTAGAGAGATATACTCTATCTTACCACCACAAAAATTCTAAGCCTAGATAACCCATTTCATTCTCTAAAAGTGATGGTGAGCAAGTTCGAATGCCACACAATGATGCATTGGTGATTGAGGGTATCTTAGAGAACTTTTTGGTGAAAAGAATTCTAGTAGATGGTGGCAGTGTAGTCAACCTGATAACCATGGAAGTGTTCAAAGCTCTAAAACTAGACCCCTTAAAGCTTAAACCCATCTGTACCCCTCTTGTTGGTTTAGCAGGTAAGCTAGTTCAGGTGGCAGGAGCGGTAAACCTAGATATGGAACTCAGTGAAAAGGAACCTTCAAGGAAGCTCAAACTAGAATTCATGGTAGTAGATCTCCAATTCCCTTACAACACCATATTGGGAAGACCTGTTTTGTTCGAACTAGAAGCAGTAACAAGCATCAAGTACTTAACCATGAAGTTTTACTCTGATGATGGCGAAGTGATGGCTATGAGAGGCGATTAGAAAGCAGCTAGATAAGCATATGTTGTAGCTCTGAAGGGTCTCCCACTGACCATGCCAATCATTTGGATGCCAGAAGAGGAATCAAAGGCTCAATCGGAGGAGCACCCTCCTTTCGATGTCCCAAGAAATAAAGGAGATTCAGGCCTCGAGCCGGTATGAGAACTAATCACATGGGAGATAGAGGCGGGGAAAAACATAAAGCCTGGAGCTAAATTACCAGGCAAAGTATAAGAAGGCATAAAAGTAGTCCTAAAGAATAATGCACACAGCTTCACATGGTCTGCGGAGAATATAATCGGTATTGACCCGAACATCATCTCTCACAGGCTCAGCATAGACCCTAGCTTCAAGCCCATTAAACAGAAGAAAAGCAATCATGGCTATGAAAGACAACAAGCCATAGAAGCAGAAGTGGATAAACTGTTAAAGGCGGGATTCATAAAAGAGGTGGATTACCCAGAATGGCTGCCAAATGTGGTTCTGGTGCCCAAACCTAACAGCAAGTGGAGACTGTGCATTGACTTCACAAATCTAAACAAAGCATGCCCAAAAGACTCCTACCCCTTGCCTAACATCGACCAACTAGTGGATTCAACAACTGAGTATGAAGTATACAGCTTTGTAAATGTAGTAGCAGGGTACCACCAGATAAGGATGAATGAGTTGGATGCGGAGAAGACTAGTTTCATCACAAACCGAGGCACTTATTGTTATAGGGTTATGCCCTTTGGACTGAAAATGCGGGTGCAACATACCAAAGGCTTGTTAACAACATGTTTAAAGAACAAATTAGGCGAACAATGGAAGTGTATGTTGATGATATGATAGTGAAAAGCATCCAAGCTACTGACCACCCTAAAGACCTACAAGAAGCCTTTGGTATTTCGAATAAGTTTGGCATGAAACTCAACCTTGAGAAGTGCACTTTCGGGGTTAAAGCAGGAAAATTCTTGGGCTTTATGATATCTCAAAGGGGAATAGAGGCAAACCTTGAGAAAATCAAGGCAATTATAGAGATGAAACCACCCGCCAATATACATGAAGTTCAACAATTAAACAGTCGAATAGTTTCCTTGGGGAGATTTATCTCCTGTTCAGCTAAAAGGTGCATGCCCTTTTATCAAACGTTGAAATAGTTGAGAGGGTTTAAATGGGACAATTAATGTCAACTCGCCTTCGACCAAATTAAAGAATTTTTATCCTCCACTTTGCTCCTGAGTAGGCCCAAGATAGATGAGCCTTTGTATTTGTACCTGGCAGCAACTGAGAGTTCAGTGGTTTCTGTACTACTCATGGAAGAGGATGGCGAGCAGTATCTTGTTTATTACATGAGTAAAGTCTTAAGAGGGGCCAAACTCTGATACCCATGCGTAGAAAAGTTGGCCTTCGTCATTCTCACAATAGCGAATTGCCTACGCCATTATTTCCAATCGCATACCATTATTGTCTTAACATTCTATCCATTAAAAAGGGTCTTGCACTGAGCCGAAACTTCAGGACGATTAGTGGAATGGTCTATCAGACTAGGTGAGTTTGACATCAGGTATGAATCGCGCACGATGATGAAAGCACAGATATTGGCTGATTTTGTAGCTGAATTCTTAGGTGAAAGTCAAATGGAGAGTTTGAAATCTGTAACACCGAGCCTTGAAGGAAATATATGGAAGCTTCACACAGACAGGGCTTTGGGAAATCTAGGCACAACAATAGGAGTGGTCTTACAAGGACCCAAGAAAATAAAAGTGCAGCATGCAGTTCGCCCAGATTTTCCAACAACTAACAACAGGGCAGAATACAAAGGCTTGACAGCAGGACTAACACTAGCTTTGGAAGTATGAGCTCCCATCCTCCATATCTTTTCAGATTCACAGCTAGTAGTAAGTTAGATCAATGACACCTTCATAACCAAATAGCCAAATTTGGTTAAATATCACTCCCTAGCCACATCCCTTCTAAAGAAAATCAAAGAAGACGAAAATACACGGAAGCTGTTACAAATAGAAAGGGCGAGCAATAAGGAGGTGGATGCCAAAGCTAAGGCTGTATCAAGAGGAGAAGCTTTAGCAGAAAGGATCACAGTAGAGCAGTTGACCTCTCCAAGCTTTAAAAAACAAGAAGTTCTGGTCACCCAGAGTGATGATAATTGGATACACCCAATAATAGACTTTCTCTAAAAAGATGTTTGGCCAGAAGATAGGCGAGAGGCCATTAAGTTATGTCAAAAAGCAATAAACTATGCATTAGACAAAAGAGAGCTCTACAGGAGATCAAAATCACACCATTGGGATAAGTGTGTAACCAGAGAGGACGATAATTACATTATAAGGGAGTCACATGAAGGAGTGGGGGGAGCTCATGAAGGCTCAAATGCTACAATCAAGAAGATTATGCTTATAAGGTACTATTAGCCTATGATGAAAAGAGATGTTCGGCAGTACATTCGCCATTGTAAGAAGTTATAGAAATATGACAGAGTTCCTAAGCAACCTTCATCAGAGCTGCAATCAATAACGTCAACTTGGCCTTCTGCACAGTCGAGAATCAATATCCTGGGACCTTTCCCTACAACAATTGCTCAAAGAAAATTTGTGGTAGTTGCAGTTGATCACTTTTCTAAATGGGTAGAACTAGAGGCCCTCAGCACCATTACACCAGCTCGGATCATCTACTTTTTCAAAAACAATGTCATCTTTTGATATGGGTTTCCCTACAGGATAGTTACTGATAATGGGAAACAGTTCGATTTAGAAGCCTTCAAGTCCTTTTGGTAGGAGTGGCACATTAGTTTGCACTTCACATCAGTAGCCCACCCACAAACTAACAGCCTAACTGAAGTCACCAACCAAACCATCCTACAAGGATTGAAGAAGTGGTTAGATGGAGAAAGCCTAACTGGGCAAACGAACTTAATAGTGTGTTGTGGGCATATAGGACCACACCCAAGCAAGCAATAGGGCAAACATCTTTTTCCTTGGTATTCAGAACAAAAGCAGTGATACCGATGGAGATTAGGTTACCCAGGAAAAGAATTGGAGAATACAACAAACTAGAGAACAAAGAAAGCCTAAAATTTAGTCTAGACCTAGCAGAAGAACTCAGAGAAAATGCAGTAGCCCGAACTGAAGCATATAAGCAAAGGATAAGGCGATGCTTCAACAAAATGGTCAGAGCTACACAGTTCAAGGAAGGCGATGCAGTTTGGAGGAAGGCAAAGATCACTAAGGGTTCGACACGAGTTGGGAAGCTTGGACAAAACTAGGAAGACCCTTATGAAGTGGTAAAGTGAATAGGGGCAAGCACTTACAAACTAAGGAAAATAGGAGGAGTCGAACTTCCCTGAACGTGGAATAGTGATAACCTTAAGCGAGCATACTAAATGCTCATATGCTCTGTACTATGTAACAAGTTCTTCTTTACTATACATAATAAAAATATGATAAGACCTCAGGTTTTTTTGCTTGATGCACCGATCCTTAAAAATTATGAAAGGACACAATGCATCAAGTTTTTCCTAAAGGATCTTACTTAAAAATATTCTCCTTGTTCTCCATTTAACATTCAAATGCAGCTCTAGGCTCACCAAAGGCCTAAGCGGCCTATAGTTCTCCGTACAATGGGACAGTTCGCTAGAGGCCTAAGCGGCCCATAGACAGTCCATCTGCTTAGACATTTCTCCAAAGGCCTAAGTGGCCCTAGTTCTCCATCTAAGGGAACAGTTTGCCAGAAGCCTTAGCAGCCTAATTTCGCTCTAAATGAGACAATTCGCCAACAAAAAGGTAAGAAAGCCTAAAATATTCTCCAATTTAAAAAGAACAGTTCACTAATGACCCAAGAGGTCCAAATTGTGATTACTTAACAAAATATTGACACATAGAGGCAAAGAACACTAGTTAAGCATTACAATAAAGCTCGCCAAAACATGTTCACCCAAAACTGATCGCCCAAACATGTTCGCCCTAACATGCTCGCCTAAACACATTTGCCAAAATTAAAGGCAAAAAACGCTAATCAAGCCTTACAGACATGTTCGCCAAACAAAAGAAGTTTTGCCGAACAAAAGATATTCGCCAAACAAAAGATGTTTTCCAAACACATAGCAAATGAGTTATTCAGATGGTTAAGTACAAAACGTATTCGCGAAACAGATGCTAGCTAAGTAGCTTTATTATTTGCTCAAATAGTTAAGTATGATACGTTCGAAAAAATACACACAAGAGATTAAAGAAACAATAAAATCATCTTTCATTAAGATAAAATTTTTACAAGTACAAAAGCTCCTATACTACACTTAGAAAAGCTATATAAAATTTTTTTTAAACGTCATGTTCAAATGGACTTGCCAAACTGGCTCCTGAGGAGGGCTGCCCCTCTTCCTCATTGCCTTCAGCATCCTATCTGTATCTGGCTGCCTCGCCTTTAACCTAACTAATATGTTCGTCCACAAACTTAGGTAGGCTCGAGCCAAGTCATCATCTTGAGACTTCTCCCTCCGCTCGCCTCCTCAAGTTCAGATTCCAAATCCTACAGTCTCCCCTCTAGCTTTCCCACCTTCTCCTCTAGCCCCTTGTTCGAGCTTAGTAGGCACCAGTTCTCCTCGCACAACTTCTCTAAGTCTGAATCGCGGCAGACCAACTTAGCTTTGTGCTACTCATCTTGGGATTTCATAGATTCGACTGCTGCCTTCAAGGTAGCTTCCATCTCATTGTGCTTCACCTCCAAATTAATATTGGCAGATTTCAACCGTTGCAACCGATCATACTGGAGAGTGGTGGCATTAATAGCTTGAAGGAGACACTAGTTTATAAAATTAGTAGTCCCTCGATGATCATAGTGCTCAAAGAAGAGCCTATCAACAAGAAAGAGGCAAGCCCGCGCTAACTCTCGGCTTGGACCATCATCCCTAATGGTGCAATTTGATCCATACTTGTTGATGAAGTATGATCGAAGGTCCACAGCCTTAGGCCTCTGGTTAGGAAGAGGTCCTGAACGGCGAGTAGAGGCAAAAGGAGTCGATTGGTGAGCTGAAGCAAAAGGAATTTCTTCTTTTACTCTTTTCTTTGAAGGCTTGATAATAGGGGCAGCAGTCGAAGTTTCAACCCCTGGCTTAACAGGTGGCTCAACCAAACTTGGTTCCATAGTTGGCTCAGTAGGAGGAGGTGCATCCATAGGAATATCAAGAGTGGCTCGTCGTCGTATGGCATTAGTAATCTTGGACATTTTTTATCCCTTCACCTTCTTAGGTGCCATACCTACACAAAATAAAGGAAAAAATTAAACTAAGTTAGTTAATGTAATCATAAGCGAAAACTATTAAGGAATGAGGTGTACCATGGTCAAAGGGATTTGGCCGAACGGGCCCACTAGGAGAGCGAAGAGGATAGTTGTCTGCTATCACCTTCCTCAAATCAACAGATCCAAGCCCCCTAGCTTTTATAGAAACAACTACACTTTGATCATAGGTGGTAGGGGGACGAAGCAAAGAATGCTGAGGAGCGGCAGACCAGTTGTTCGAGATACCGAACCCACCATCGAACCTTACTAAGAAAAATTTTGATTTTCAATTCTTCAAAGAAGATATCTTTGACTTCTTGGCAAAGATATTACAGTTCGGCTTCGCTTGAAGAAAATAGTGGTCCTCCGACGGGCAATGGGAAAGTTGATGCAACTCCCGAAGGGTGCTAACTCTCAAGTCATTCCCATCTTCTTTAGCTAGAGTGATAACGACACAGAGGAACCTCAAACCATTCGGATGGAGTTGGCTTATAGTCATCTGATAATTATTGAAGTAAGATACAAAAGGCTCGATTAAAGGTAGATGAATTCTCGAACGCAAATCCTCTTCATATAGCATAAGGAAGTCTTCATCCACAGGAGAGTTGATCCGCATGTCTTCTGAAGGGCGAATCAACTTATACTCAAAAGGGATGTTATATGTATAATAAATATCAAGCAACTCATCCTCATCTATGTCCGAAGGTATGTCCGCCACCCTAACATTCTCTTTCTTCCCCCTAACCTCCTCTTGACCAGAATCCGCATCCCCCTCTTGAGGCTTGCCCAAAGGAGATCCAGAAGATTTGCCCTCAGAGCGCCTAGAAGATTCGCCCATAGGACGTTCAGAAGACTTGCCCCCAAGAAGCTCGGCTACTACTTGAACATCCTCGCTACTAGACGAACTCATTGTTTCGATCAAAGAAACAAAAGCAAACTAATAAAAGAAAAGGAAAGAAAAACTTACTGAAGCTAACAGCTTTTAGAGAGAGAAAAGAAATCTAGAAAGAGATGCTCTGATGATAGGAGATGACAAAAGTAACAAATGAAAAGAAAATGACCTTTATATAGCTCAGGTGAGGCAAATGAAGAGTCGCACCATTAAATGAAGCAACCTCTTATAAGAAACCGAAACCTCGAGCTCTACAAAATCAATAATGAGCCTATAATATATATATATATATATATATATATATTGGAGTCTGAATTGGATTAGAATTTTAAGTCCTATTTTGATTCCTATTTAGGGTTATATTATATATATATATATATATATATATATATATATATATATATATATATATATATATATATA